>SKCR01037894.1:0-72889 GCA_019454045.1 Zanthoxylum bungeanum | reverse complement strand
ACAAGTTGTGTGAATATTTACTTATAAGTCAAGTTTGTAGTGTCTGATTGATGAAGCGTAAATTTCTGTGTAAACTATACTGACCGGCGTAAACACACACGTATAACGCAAGCGCACGTATCGTTCAAGTAGTATAAAAATATCGATCTCACGAGGACTTGATTCCTACTATTGTTATTGATTATTGAATCTATTTATTTACAGATATCTAATTGAGAGAGAAGAGAATGATTACTTGATTGATTTGATTGATTGTAGAATTGCTAAATAAATAAATAAATAAAAAGACAAAAGAAAATACTAAAGAAAATAACAAAAGACACAAAGATCTAGGGTTGTGAATCATTCTAATATCATTTAAAAGATGAAGTGGTTATTTCATATTTGTGTAATAAATCAGTTTACTAACCTGGAACACTAAATTATACAAAAGCCTATGTCGATGGTCAGACGCAAATACCCAGTTAACCCAATTGAACCATATGTCTATGTCAACCAAATTATCTGGATTCATTAAGTTTAAGTTCCAATTATGGCTACCCCCGCCCGACAGGTATATGTCTATCATGTAAGGAAATCTATTAAAGGGTTATCTATCCTCAAAGAAGATCGTGGGCTATTAAGTCTAAGGCCGAAACCTAAAATCCCTATGTCTAGTTCATTTTAGATTTACCACATCAATCTTATTGGTGATCAGACAACAAGAAGCATTAAGCTTAAGACTTAATAAGTAAACCTTTAAATTACCCAAACTATAAAATAACCCCTTATAAACCGGTGATATTAGAATTCATCACAACCCCAGATAACTAACACATAACTAGGGCTAGTAAAGACTTAAAAGTAAAAGACAAACAATAAAAATGCTGAAAAATAAAAGACATAAAGTAAAAACTGAAAAGTAAAATAAAATAAAATGCTAAGGTAAAAGGAATTACTTTTACTACTACTAATTTAGATATCTCCCATAAAATAATATATAAACTTGTGATAATATTACCAACCGACCAGTCTGGCGGTATCCTGATTAAGTCAAATTAAGTCCAACCAGCCATTAAGGCGGTAATATTTGTCCATAAACCAGCCATAAAGGCGGAACCAAAATTAAATTACCAACCAAACAATCTGGCGGTATCCTTGATTAGTCAGGTTTAAACCAGATTAAAATTAATTTACCAACCGACCAATATAGCGGTATCCTTTTTAAGTCAATATTTTAAATAGTGAATATATTATTTTTAAGGGAGGTTAATCTAAATAATAACAGTAAAATAATTACATTTCACCCTAGCTGGGAAAGTTACCTCCTCATAGTGAATAGTAAAAACTGTAAAAAGTATAAGTAAATTACTATTATTACAAAACATAATTAAAATTATTTACAAAACTAAAAATTAAAAAAAAAAAAAACTAAAAACTAAAAGAAACTAGAGAGAGAAACTCTCTCTTTACATCAAAGAGAAGGGAGAGAGTGGTGCATCAAAAACTGAAATCTCGAGCTCAATTTATAGGCCTCGGTAGGCTCTGGGCGTCGCGACGCCAAGGCCTTTAGCGTCGCGACGCTGGAACAGTGAGGCGTGGCACAATGACGGCTTGACACGTGGCGATTCGGATAAGAAGATAAGGCGACATGTGGCGAGGCGGCTGACAACTCAATAATAGATGCTGACGTGGAAAGGCGGCTGAGAGAAATTATCGGCACCGTAGGATTGCGACACGTGGCGACACGGTCATGCTGTGATTGGATTATGATGATGTGGCATGTTGACTCAGTTGACCTGCTGATGTGGATGATGACATGGCAAGACGCGTGGAAGAGTTGACTCGTTGACCGGATAACGTGGCGACACGTAGGATGACACGTGGCACACGTGAAAATAGTAATTGTCGGCACCGTAGGATGATGACACGTGGCACGGCGCACGTTAGCATATCGGCTGTGATGGTGACATGTGTCGCGCACTTTAGCAAAGTCAAACTCTCAAATTCTGACCCGTTGACCCAGCGCACGTTAGCAGCTCTGGTGCACGTTAGGCGTCGCGACGCCAAGGGCTTGCGCGTCGCGACGCTCCCAAATTACCAAAATGTCATTTTCCAAATTTTCACTGTTTTGGTCCAAATCACCTCCAGAATGTCCTGAAATTTTATTTATCTACAAAATAACACAAAACACATCAAAATATTCACAAAACTCAAGAAACTATACAAAATATTAGGTTAAACGAGTGGGAAATAGTGATAGAAATACCACTCATCATACACATAGAGGAGTAACATATCAGACACCACAACTTGACTTATAAGTAAATATTCAGAACTTATCCAAAATGTTTTAGAATTTTTGGACTTAAGATGAGACCAGACCGAATTTTTGAAGTCGGGCAATCTGCTGCCCCTGTGCCCAATTTTTCCAGTTACACAGCCCCTGAACTTCAATCCATAACTTGAGTTTCTGATATTGGAATTGAGAACTGTAAGAACCTACATAAACTAGATAAATTATGGACCATTCCAGTAAAAATTCAGCTTCATATTCATCCCCAATTAATCACAGTGAATTTTGAAAATTAGACATCAAGTAGTAAAGTTTCTAGCGATTAGTGAAATATAAGTTTCCACTACCGCATTTGTACAACTCCAAATCTAAGCCCGCAAAATTCATAGATACCATAGATATCGCCAACACTCCAGTAGATTAAGTGTCCATGCATTGCATACTAATTCATGTGATATGAAGATATTCTGAGTTATAAAGAAAAAACTAACGTTGTTTTGACTTTAGATCGACGTCAGAACACTCGGAAGTCACCTACATCGCATACCGCATCTGAATTGCCATAGCACTGTGAGTGGATATTTTTCTTTTATCTAGGAGTATTTATTTCAAAATTTTAACTATGTCTCCAGATTATGATTTTGCATATCTTGATTTGATTAACCTATACTTGAAATTGTTGATTTAAGCGAGTTGAAAATTGATGATGAAAATGATTTCAAAAGTATGATTTTATGATTTTGGAGGCATGAGGGAAAAACACACCTCAGATTTAACTTGATACAGATATGGAATTGACGGATATCGATAACCAATACGGATATAGACGTGTGCACACGAGATACATGACTAGAGATGACAGATGCATCTAGATTCCTAGGTATTGGGCTAGTGGGATAGCGAGGCCCCAGATCCAGATTTCAAGACAGATTGGTGGAACTGATAGCACCACTATTTATTGGCTTAATGGCTTGGGGGACTGTGCGTACAATGCCCCAAGACCACAAGATTATTGTACAAATTGACAATTGATTTTACATATGGTTTTGTGAATGATTTCACAAAGGTTTTGGAAATAAAATCTTGACTTATATCTTATGGATTCAGTAACGGACTTTTGTGACATGATTCTTTAAAGAGAATGGTTTCATAAAGGAGTTCGCAAGAGAATTCACGATTTAGAGAAATTCCGGAAAATATTTTCAGAACAGAAGAGATTATGTTTTTTAGATGATTTTGGTTTTAGAACCATGTATTTTTATAAAGTACTTCAGTTCTGTTTTAAACTGTCCACTCACAAGGTCGTTCAAACGATCTAACCCCCTCACTCCCAGTATTTTATTTTACAGGTAAATCTGAAGGGCGAGCTCGAGAGGATGGATACTGATGGCAGTCACTTGGGTGTTGAGTCTACCAGGTTGTGTCCAGAAGACACAATAGTCAGTGTCAAGTTAATGTTGCATGACATACATTGCATAGTATCAATCCTTAAAGATGTCAGACATCAGATTTGTAATGTAATGTATTTTTGAGTACATTGTATGGAAGCTAGAGATGCATTTCTATGATTATTGAGTTGGGCAATGGACCATATACATGAACTTATGTTTGTGATGAGTTTGACAGTATTGATCACAGTTAGATGGTTTGAGGCTCAGAAGGATAGTACGACATATTCCATGCCGGTAACATCTCTCGGACCGGGGATATTATAAAGAAATTCAATTCTACTTGGGCTCGATCTGGCTCGGGCCGGGTTAGGCATTTTGAAAATAATAATTTTGAAAAATAAAATCATTTGTTTTTAAATTTTTTTTAATGCTTAAAAATGGGAAAAAAAATTAAGAATGTCAATATTTTTAGTATTTTTTGGATTGTTCTTTAAAAATTTAGTTACAAATATATGTATTTGGAATAAAAAATAATTTATATAATTAAAAAATATATTTGTATCTATAAAAAGCAGACTAGGAATTTTTTACTTAAGCCCGATCCGAATCCAAAAATTAAAATTTTATTCTCAGATCGAGATAAAGCCTGCCATACTGAACTAGATCTCATGTTTTTCTACCACCATTGATTAGAACCAAATAAAAGGCTTTATGATAAAGGCTAAAGGTTAAACTTAAAGGCTTTGCTGAGCCAAAAAGGAAAAAACATACTCACAATAAAATAACATCAATCAAACCAGGTTTGCTAACCAGATTTGGTATAATAGTGGATTGAAATCATTGAGAGAATATCAACATCCCTCCTCCCAAGGTTTCTCACTATATAACCTCGCATAAATGTACAAGAGAGAGATTAAACCACACACCTCTACTAATCTCGCATAACTCACATCTTCGAATAGTTATACAAAACCCGACAGCATAACAGTAACAACACATATCATCCAACGCCATCAAATCTTACATTCAACCTCATCTCAACAATCACGAAATAATCAAGATTTCCACTCATAACATAATCATGCAATTATTCTGAAATCATATTCACGAATTTATAACACTCATGTTATCAATAACTCAATAAATAGTTCAAATATCTATTTACATATAACTATGTTTATATAATTATATATATAGACGTTTGCGGCAAACATCAACCAACAAACAATTATGTTAATGGAATCATTGTACCTTGTACTTACCTCAATCCACATAAAAATTCTATATATCCTTATGTCATCGCTAAAATCTGAAAAAGTATAAAAAAATGATTAGATTTATATATTTGACTAAAATTATGATTTTACCCTATAATTTTTCAAAATTTTCAATTTAATCACCAAAACTCTCCTACATCATCAATTTAGTCCTACAACTCTCAAATATCACTTATTAACCCTTAAAACTAGAAATTTCAGATTTTTACTCTAATTATACTAAATTTATGAATAAGTCTAAAAATTTCAAAATCTTACATTTACACCCCAAAACTGTAACAATAACATACCTAACTCCAACGACTTCAAAATCCCACAACAAGGTGATCAATGGTCAGTGCACGTCACGAGAATCACAATAGAGGTGGTGGTGACGGCGGATGCACTGTGGTCACCGACGAACGATTAAACGATGATAACTCTCATTTTTGGTTTATTTCACGACAATCGAAGGTTCTATTTTGGCAACCAAGGTGTCTAACCTGCATATCTCGATGATGGAAAGATTTCGTTCTGAGGTGTGGGTCACGCACGGCGGCACGTGGGACGCGTTGGGCAGCGTTGTGGCGGCACGTGGGGGCGCGTGCGGGCTCTTCCGAGGAAGTTTTGTCATCAGACCGACGGCGTTGGCTTCGTCTTGTCGAGAGGATTCTCCAGATGTGATCACTTGTCGGAAAAGATGGCCGAAAGTCGACGAATGAACCTATTTCTCTCTCTACTCAATTTCTCTATCCACCATATTGTGTATTTTCTCTCTATTGGTTTCAACTTTCTCTCTCTCTCACTGGTCTCTGGAAATTACTTCAATACACTACACACTTTCTATTTACCTCATGCTAAGCACACACAAAAGGAAAAAAAAACTAAGGTTGGTTTTTGTTTTTACAATATAGAGTTAATGTTGTAGTTATATTAGGTTTGTGGGTGTGTGTGGTGGCTGAGTTTTAGGGGATAAAGAAATTTCAGTTTAAGTTAAATAGAAGAAAAAGAAAAATAAGAGACGTAGTCTCATAGTTATAGTCAGAAACATTTTGGAAGTCATGCAATCTCTGATTTGTGCACTCATATTTTGCTTTAGGGGGAATATATTCATTTGATGGTCATATCGCTCTTTCAGATTCTTTAATTGTAACGTAAATATAGAACTTCGAGTTCTATAATTATTTTGTATATTTAGAACTTCAGGTTCTAATATTTTATTAATGATGTTAGAACATTGGGTTCTATTTTACCTCTTATAATTAATCATAGTTATGAAAGAAATTAATAAAAATAGATCATAATATAAAAAACACAGTTTCCATTTTATGATCTGGAAGATCCAAATTAGTAGAAATCATAGAGTATACTCATAAAAACAATTAAAATACTAAATTAATAACTATAAATAAAAGAATAACATAGTATATTAGAATCAAAAATTCTAATATTAAAATTAAAACTCAGAACTTCAAATTCTGATTTATTTATACCGCAAACTTCAGGTTGCAATATTAAAAAAACACTAATAAAAAATGGATCCACGGCAATAGAGCCACATCCACATTCTAACAACCGAGTAGTGAAAGCCACAATTTCAAAGCATATTCATGCATATGAATTGAAAACCAAAGGGACTGCTTTCTTTATATTTTCAATTGGCTTTAACGTGAAAATCAAAGAAAGTCGATTTGGCTGATAGTGATTCTCCACTAGAATGCCTTGCCGAATTAAAAATATATATATATATATATTCAAAGGCGCATATTAATTTTAATCCAATGATTCAGCTTTGGCGTGATGATGGCAGAGTCGTCATTCAGCTTTGGCGTGGGGATGATGATTCGACATTAAAGCCATTCAAGCCGATGATTTGGCTTCAGGTCAATATTCTTAAATCGAAGTGAATCGTGTTAATAACATATTATAAAGAAATAAATAATGAAAAATAAAAGAATATGTTTACGGTGGATTTTGGTCTCGGGGTAATATTGGAATATCACTCCCGAGGTAATCCTCCTTCAATAGTGAATTTGTTTGGTTATGGGGGACCAAAGGCAAATTTAGCGGAAAACAAGAAAATACGCCAATCAGACAAGGTGTTTTAACGTGGTTCGGTGGATTTTGGGATCCGACCTACGTCCACGGGCAAGAACAGGATGGTGCTTTTTATTACTCAAATATACTCCTCAGGTCTCCTCTTTGCTTTTACAAATCAGAGCTTTGATGGTTCTAATCTCTCACTTTTTGTGATGATTTTCAGATGCCTTTTACACATGCTCTACCCTTCTATTTATAATAATACAGAAATCAGATTCCTATTTGTATATGAAATCCTATTGGACTCAATCTTCTCTTCTTGTAGGGTTTCCTGATCCGGTATCGCCTTCTTCTTCCGTATTCCCTTTTGGATTCTGACTCCTTCTCCTTGCGAGAGTAGGATATCTTTCTTATCTTATCCATAAGAATGGGGTGCTGTTGTCTTGAACACGGCCCGTTGTCTGGTCGGTCTTAATGAGGTCGGTTGTGACAATATTTTATGCTGAGAGCGTCCCTGCCGACCTCTATAGTGCTCGGTCACCTGAACCGTAGTGGTCGGTTTTTACATGTTGTGGTCGGGTCGGCTACATGATCTCAACCAAACAGAGAATTTTACCCTTTTGTCCTTGTCGTGCGGCCTTAAATGTTGTAGCGCCTGAAAACACCATCAACATATGTCCCCTAGTTCTCGGTTCCAACGAGTATGTGAGTTGGTACCGGGAACTATATGAAGAGGTGTGCTGATTGTCTTCGCCGATAGTCGTCCCAGGATGCAAAAAAGGAATTTTCTTGCTGTTCCAGTCATCTTTCCTTGAGACGCACAACCGTCGTGTCTTCTTAAATGCCTGTCAAATCAACTTTAGGGTTTCTTCTAATGTTCGACACTTGTCAAACATCTGCCGGGTTCCCGCCAAAAGAGGGGACGAATCGACCGCTCAGAGGCGTTTTCACAGTGGGCTGATCTCAGCCGTCTGTTTGAACTTGGGAGGCCCCTTGTGTAGCCGACACTTGGCGCTCATCCGGGCTCTTTCTTCAGATCTAATGGTCACGAGTGCCTTTGTCATGACTACAAGAGGACTAGGCCTTCACTGTTCATTCTTTTCCTGCAATTTCTTCTTCTCTTCTGGAAACATTCATGTTGACTCGCTTCTCTTTAGTGTCCTCGGATCTCAACTGTGGTCCTTTTCTACTTCTGTGTTGCGAACATAAGGAACGGGCATCACCGCGCCGCATAACCTCCTGCTTTTGAGAAGAACAAGTAAGTCTTCTGAGCGACCTCTCCTCTTTTTCTTTATGCAGTGTTTCTGTTTGTTTATTTTGCTTAGGGAGAGACTTGTGGTTTTGCTGGGTCTTGCTTTAGGGCATCTTTTAGAGACTTCCTATTTAGTTTAGTACGGACACCTTGGGTAGCTCCTCATAGACTGATTCTCCTCCCTTCTCTGTTTTTCTGGGTGTCAGGGATGTCTGACAATAGTTGTCCCTCCGAAAGGCCTGCCAAGACTTCAACTCCCCCTGCTGAAGAGCTCTCCTCGGGCTCAGGGGCGCCTAGTGTAGAAGACCTTGACACTACCACCACTGCTTCTGAGATCGAAAACGACTCCTACCATCAGAGAGTTCCTCGGAAGGACCCAGAGCCTGGTGAACTTGGGTCGTCGGCTCTGGATATGAACCGTCCCTCCAAGATAACCGAGGATGATCTCGCCCTGACAGCTCGTCAAATGTTGTTAAGAAACTCCCTGATTCAAATAAGAACTTCAAAGATCTCTGGTTCTGGGCCACTGGAGATTGGGGACGGACCCTGAGGTCGGATGAAGGAGAGACTTTGGTACCGGATATCTTCAGGGCGGGAGGTTAGGAGATTGACCTTTTATTTTTCCTTAGTTTCTCTCTTTTCTCTCTTTTTTATGTGGGTTCTTACCCCTCTCCCTCTATTCCTTTTTAGCCTGTTGGAGGGATGCTCCAAGGTTTCCCATCGGGTGCGGGTCCGGGTAGGCTGGGCTCGTCGGTATGCTGCCCTCTGGAGGGAATTGGTTAATGATGCGGCCTTTGTTGAATCAGGCCTTACTCGGACCGTTCCTTCAGAAGTCTCGGGTCGGATAGGTAGGTGTCTGATGGCTGTTTTGATGATCTTCCCTGTTTGTTTCGTCATGTTTGATATTTTTGTTGTATGCTCGGTCCCTGATTTCCTTCCTTTTTTGTAGGCATGTCGAAGAGGCCTAAGTTTCTTGAGAAGTTGGCCGGTACCATGAAGAAAGCCGGCCGTTCTGATGTTGGAACTTCCCGGGCACAGCCTGACACCGCTGGGGCTGAGCGGGCGTCTCAAGGAGATGTCCAGCCTGCTGCTCGGAGTCTCTCTTCTCCTGGTGCACAATTATCGGGGCCCGCTCGTCTTACTAGTCCGCCAAAGCCTCTTAGGAAGAGGAGGCGTCAATTTGGGGCCGAGGAGACCGAGCTGGTCCAAGAGGAGGAGGAAGAAGCTGCTCCGGTTAAGAGGAAGGATGTCCGTAGGGGGAGGAAGTCCTCTGAAGGCTTCTCCAAAAAACGGAAGGGCCCTGTGGTCCTCGGGGTGGATGACTTGGAGAAAGCATCCGGGAGGCTACCTCACAATTAGTGCCGGCTTTTAATGAATTGGCCGAGGTGATTCCCCCGGAGGAGGTTTCGAGGTATGAGGATGTATCTCCTGAAGGTGTTGTGGCTGAGATGAGTTCTCAGATGGCGAAGGTATTTTCATTTCCCTTCTCGGTTTTTGGGTCTTGGTTCTTTTTTTTTATGTATTGACTCCTTTCTCCTTTTTGTGTGCAGGCCAATTATCTCATGGCCAAGAATAAGGGTCTTCTTCTGACTTTGCTGTCCGAGGGCGGTCAGGCCCAGAGGCTTCAAAATCGTCTCTCCGAAGTGGAGGCAAAGCTGGCCGACCGGGAGGGGACGATAGAGAACCTTCAGCTGGCTTCCGTTGAGAACTTCAAAACGAATAAGGCTCTTAAGGCTGCTGCCTCATTGGAGCGAAAGCTTGCTGACACTGCCCGGGAGGATTTGAAGGCCGCCCAATCTGAGATTGGCGTTTTGAAAGCTAAGGTGGCCAGTGCTGATACCAAATTGAAGGCCAGTGAAGAGCAAATGGCGAGGGCTCGGGATGATCTTGGGAGGAAAAAGACTGAGCTTGAGGAGAGAGAGATCGACCTCGAGGAGAGAGAGATCGAGCTTGAGAAGAGGGAGAGTGAGCTTGAGGCCGAGAAGGAGGCTATCCGCCTTGAGGGAGTTGGTGATTGTGCTGATTTGATACCGATGGTGTTGCCAGATTTGAATATGGACCCCATCCGTGCGGCCATCAGTTATTGTAAGGGGGATATATCCGAGGAGGAATTCCGGAAATGGCTCCCTCCACCTGCCGAGGAGGTTATGAATCCTGATCCAATTTCGGTCGTCCTGGCTTCTGGAGTTTCCCTAGAAGGACGATCTGATCTTCCATCTTCCGGCGAGGACTGCCTTGAGATCCCTCATCCCGTCCCTGAAGTAGAGGTCTATCCTGCTGTCGAGGTTGAAGCCATAATCCCTCCTCCCGATGCCGAGCCGCTTCTCCCGCCACCTGATCCTTCTGAGGAAGAAATTTCTGCCCCTGCACGGGCTGAATGAAAAGGGTAACCCTACCGGGGCCCTATGTACACTTTATTTTGTGTAATAACATTATAATTTTATATACATATGTTTATTTATGTCTATTCATTTCTCCCTTTCTTCCCCTCCTTTTTTTTTTGTACTATGAGACCCTTCAGAGGTCATTATGAAGGGGGGGGTATAACCTGACCCCGAGCTGGGTAACGGTCTTCGATTCTGGGGGAATGTCTTCTCCCCAAATCGAAGGAGTTTGACTCGGTGGGACGTAACCCGACCCCGAGCTAAGTGTAAGGCTTGGGTTCTGGGGGAATGTTACCTCTCCAAACCAAAGGAGCTGACTCGGTGGGACGTAACCCGACCCCGAGCTGTATGAATCACTTGGCCTTGGGGGAATGTTACGTCCCCAGTCCAAAGGGCATACTCGGTGGGACATTGCCCGACCCCGATCTGTAAGAATCACTTGGCCTTGGGGGAATGTTACGTCCCCCGTCCAAAGGGCAGACTCGGTGGGACATTGCCCGACCTCGATCTGTAAGAATCACTTGGCCCTGGGGGAATGTTACGTCCCCAGTCCAAAGGGCAGACTCGGTGGGACACCGCCCGACCCCGAGCTGTAAGAATCATTTGGTCCTGGGGGAATGTTACGTCCCCAGTCCAAAGGGCAGACTCGGTGGGACATTGCCCGACCCCGATCTGTAAGAATCACTTGGCCCTGGGGGAATGTTACGTCCCCAGTCCAAAGGGCAGACTCGGTGGGACATTGCCCGACCCCGATCTGTAAGAATTACTTGGCCCTGGGGGAATGTTACGTCCCCAGTCCAAAGGCAGACTCGGTGGGACATCGCCCGACCCCGATCTGTGAGAATCACTTGGTCCTGGGGGAATGTTACGTCCCCAGTCCGAAGGCAGACTCGGTGGGACATCGCCCGACCCCGATCTGTGAGAATCACTTGGTCCTGGGGGAATGTTACGTCCCCAGTCCGAAGGCAGACTCGGTGGGACATCGCCCGACCCCGATCTGTGAGAATCACTTGGTCCTGGGGGAATGTTACGTCCCCAGTCCAAAGGCAACTCGGTGGGACATCGCCCGACCCCGAGCTGTGAGAATTACTTGGTCTTGGGGGAATGTTACGTCCCCAGTCCTCGATCTGTGAGAATCACTTGGTCCTGGGGGAATGTTGCGTCCCCAGTCCAAAGGCAGACTCGGTGGGACATCGCCCGACCCCGATCTGTGAGAATCACTTGGTCCTGGGGGAATGTTGCGTCCCCAGTCCAAAGGCAGACTCGGTGGGACATCGCCCGACCCCGATCTGTGAGAATCACTTGGTCCTGGGGGAATGTTACGTCCCCAGTCCGAAGGCAGACTCGGTGGGACATCGCCGACCCCGATCTGTGAGAATCACTTGGTCCTGGGGGAATGTTGCGTCCCCAGTCCAAATGCAGACTCGGTGGGACATCGCCCGACCCCGATCTGTGAGAATCACTTGGTCCTGGGGGGGGAATGTTCCGTCCCCAGTCCAAAGGCAGACTCGGTGGGACATCGCCCGACCCCGATCTGTGAGAATCACTTGGTCCTGGGGGAATGTTACGTCCCCAGTCCGAAGGCAGACTCGGTAGGACATCGCCCGACCCCGATCTGTGAGAATCACTTGGTCCTGGGGGAATGTTGCGTCCCCAGTCCAAAGGGCAGACTCGGTGGGACACCGCCCGACCCCGAGCTGTAAGAATCATTGGTCCTGGGGGAATGTTCCGTCCCCAGTCCAAAGGGCAGACTCGGTGGGACATTGCCCGACCCCGATCTGTAAGAATCACTTGGCCCTGGGGGAATGTTACGTCCCCAGTCCAAAGGCAGACTCGGTGGGACATCGCCCGACCCCGATCTGTGAGAATCACTTGGTCCTGGGGGAATGTTGCGTCCCTAGTCCAAAGGCAGACTCGGTGGGACATCGCCCGACCCCGATCTGTGAGAATCACTTGGTCCTGGGGGAATGTTACGTCCCCAGTCCGAAGGCAGACTCGGGGGGACATCGCCCGACCCCGATCTGTGAGAATCACTTGGTCCTGGGGGAATGTTACGTCCCCAGTCCGAAGGCAGACTCGGTGGGACATCGCCCGACCCCGATCTGTGAGAATCACTTGGTCCTGGGGGAATGTTACGTCCCCAGTCCAAAGGGCAGACTCGGTGGGACACCGCCCGACCCCGAGCTGTAAGAATCATTGGTCCTGGGGGAATGTTACGTCCCCAGTCCAAAGGGCAGACTCGGTGGGACATTGCCCGACCCCGATCTGCAAGAATCACTGGCCCTGGGGGAATGTTACGTCCCCAGTCCAAATGGCAGACTCGGTGGGACATTGCCCGACCCCGATCTGTAAGAATTACTTGGCCCTGGGGGAATGTTACGTCCCCAGTCCAAGGCAGACTCGGTGGGACATCGCCCGACCCCGATCTGTGAGAATCACTTGGTCCTGGGGGAATGTTACGTCCCCAGTCCGAAGGCAGACTCGGTGGGACATCGCCCGACCCCGATCTGTGAGAATCACTTGGTCCTGGGGGAATGTTACGTCCCCAGTCCCAAGGCAACTCGGTGGGACATCGCCCGACCCCGAGCTGTGAGAATTACTTGGTCCTGGGGGAATGTTACGTCCCCAGTCCCCGATCTGTGAGAATCACTTGGTCCTGGGGGAATGTTGCGTCCCCAGTCCAAAGGCAGACTCGGTGGGACATCGCCCGACCCCGATCTGTGAGAATCACTTGGTCCTGGGGGAATGTTGCGTCCCCAGTCCAAAGGCAGACTCGGTGGGACATCGCCCGACCCCGATCTGTGAGAATCACTTGGTCCTGGGGGAATGTTACGTCCCCAGTCCGAAGGCAGACTCGGTGGGACATCGCCCGACCCCGATCTGTGAGAATCACTTGGTCCTGGGGGAATGTTACGTCCCCAGTCCAAAGGCAACTCGGTGGGACATCGCCCGACCCCGAGCTGTGAGAATTACTTGGTCCTGGGGGAATGTTACGTCCCCAGTCCCCGATCTGTGAGAATCACTTGGTCCTTGGGGAATGTTGCGTCCTCAGTCCAAAGGCAGACTCGGTGGGACATCGCCCGACCCCGATCTGTGAGAATCACTTGGTCCTGGGGGAATGTTGCGTCCCCAGTCCAAAGGCAGACTCGGTGGGACATCGCCCGACCCCGATCTGTGAGAATCACTTGGTCCTGGGGGAATGTTACGTCCCCAGTCCGAAGGCAGACTCGGTAGGACATCGCCCGACCCCGATCTGTGAGAATCACTTGGTCCGGGGGGAATGTTGCGTCCCCAGTCCAAAGGCAGACTCGGTGGGACATCGCCCGACCCCGATCTGTGAGAATCACTTGGTCCTGGGGGAATGTTACGTCCCCAGTCCGAAGGCAG
Organism: Zanthoxylum bungeanum; assembly: GCA_019454045.1. NCBI lineage: Eukaryota > Viridiplantae > Streptophyta > Magnoliopsida > Sapindales > Rutaceae > Zanthoxylum > Zanthoxylum bungeanum. The sequence goes on along the minus strand of SKCR01037894.1, from coordinate 58,904 downwards.
ACTCGGTGGGACATCGCCCGACCCCGATCTGTGAGAATCACTTGGTCCTGGGGGAATGTTGCGTCCTTAGTCCAAAGGCAGACTCGGTGGGACATCGCCCGACCCCGATCTGTGAGAATCACTTGGTCCTGGGGGAATGTTACGTCCCCAGTCCGAAGGCAGACTCGGGGGACATCGCCCGACCCCGATCTGTGAGAATCACTTGGTCCTGGGGGAATGTTGCGTCCTTAGTCCAAAGGCAGACTCGGTGGGACATCGCCCGACCCCGATCTGTGAGAATCACTTGGTCCTGGGGGAATGTTACGTCCCCAGTCCGAAGGCAGACTCGGTGGGACATCGCCCGACCCCGATCTGTGAGAATCACTTGGTCCTGGGGGAATGTTACGTCCCCAGTCCAAAGGCAGACTCGGTGGGACATCGCCCGACCCCGAGCTGTGAGAATTACTTGGTCCTGGGGGAATGTTACGTCCCCAGTCCGAAGATAGATTCGGTGGTGGTTGTTTTCGCTTTTTTCAAAGGGTTTTGTCGGAAAATGAATTTTTATTCATGCTTGGGGGCGTGTTGCCCTCTTTACAACAGTTGTTCCGGTTCGTTGTTTTGCCCGGTTTCTTGTGGTCGATGTAATTGTTCAGGTACCCGTTCCGGGCCAGGTCCTCCATTTGTTCCCGCAGGTCCTTGCATTCATCGGTTGTGTGCCCTTTTAGATTGTGGTGCAGGCAGTAGGATCTTTTGTTTTTCTGTCTGGGGGAAACCTCCTGAGTTCGGGCTCTATTAAGAGGCCTTTCTCCCGTATCTCCATGATGATTTCTCCTGGCGGCTTGCTTAGGGGAATATACGCTTCCTCTCGGACCACGTGGTTTACTTGAGTTGTGGGCCCCTTTCTTTGATCATTTTGTGTCATCGGTTTGAACTCTTTGGGTCTTGGGGTGAACTTCCGGAATTCTCTTTCCGGTCGCCGGTGGTCTTCCCTCCTAGTCACCCTTTCTCTGGCGGTTGTCCCCCTCCGGGATACTTTTTCCTCGCTCTCTAGTAGGACGTACTTCCTGGCTATTTCCAGTGCGGTAGCGTAGTCTGGTGTCTCATGGATCCTCAGGTGGGTCCATAGTTTCCCGACTCTTAGGGCCCCTTTCAGACTTTCTAGGGCTTCTTGGGATTCGTACCCTCCGACCTCGAGTACAGTGTTGTGATACCTTTCAATGAAGCTCTTCAGTGTTTCGTCGTCTCCTTGTTTCATGAGCCTTAGTTCTCCTATTGTTTTTTTAGGGGTGCAGGCTCCTTTGAAATGCCGGGTAAATGACTTCTTAAGTTGGGAGAAGCTCTGAATGCTCCTCGGGGCCAGACTTCTATACCATAGGATGGCAGGCCCCCCTAAAGTTAAGGGAAATACTTTGCATATGGCGTCGCCCGTTACCCCATGTACTTCCATCAGGAGGACAAAGTTTTCAATGTGGGATTTTGGGTCGGAGTGGCCTTTGTATGGTGCCATGGTCGGCATGTTAAATCGCTTCGGAAACTATACTGCCTTTATTTCTTCCGTAAGGGGAGACCCCTCTTCCTCGCCTTGGGTGTCTCCCGCCCCGATCTTGAGGCCTTCTCCCCATCTGGTCATCTCTTTTCTCAACCAAGATTTTATTTCACGGGTTGTGCCCCCGTGCCGCCTTCTGTGCTCTTCTGTTCGCCTGTCGCCCCGGGCGTGGCGTTCTTTAAACCCAGAGGTCTCATGTACGTCTTCGTTATACTTTTTATCCTCCCTCTTGGAGTTGTAAAAACTGTCGGAGGAGGGGTCGGGTGATGGTTCCCCCTCTTCTTCTTCCCATGTGTCTTCTGATCTTCCTACCACCGCAGATCTTATCCCATAGGGGCCTCTCTTTCTGGGTCCCTCGTCTTCGCTTACATCTACTACTCTTTTTCCTCTTTCCCTCCTCTGTCCGGTCTCGGTTTCAGTTTTCTCGTTGTTTGCTCCTTCCATTCTTTCTAGTCGATCCATCATAGACCTCATGCCATCTTCCATTTTTTTCATCCAGTCCATTGCCGGACCTCCTGGTTGGTGATTTCCGTCCTCTGCCATTTGTCTTATCACGTGAACTGCTTTTTGTGAAGTTCCCCACAGACGGCGCCAACTGTTGACGGTGGATTTTGGTCTCGGGGTAATATTGGAATATCACTCCCGAGGTAATCCTCCTTCAATAGTGAATTTGTTTGGTTATGGGGGACCAAAGGCAAATTTAGCGGAAAACAAGAAAATACGCCAATCAGACAAGGTGTTTTAACGTGGTTCGGTGGATTTTGGGATCCGACCTACGTCCACGGGCAAGAACAGGATGATGCTTTTTATTACTCAAATATACTCCCCAGGTCTCCTCTTTGCTTTTACAAATCAGAGCTTTGATGGTTCTAATCTCTCACTTTTTGTGATGATTTTCAGATGCCTTTTACACATGCTCTACCCTCTCTATTTATAATAATACAGAAATCAGATTCCTATTTGTATATGAAATCCTATTGGACTCAATCTTCTCTTCTTGTAGGGTTTCCTGATCCGGTATCGCCTTCTTCTCCGTATTCCCTTTTGGATTCTGGACTCCTTCTCCTTGCGAGAGTAGGATACTTTCTTATCTTATCCATAAGAATGGGGTGCTGTTGTCTTGAACACGGCCCGTTGTCTGGTCGGTCTTAATGAGGTCGGTTGTGACAATATTTTATGCTGAGAGCGTCCCTGCCGACCTCTATAGTGCTCGGTCACCTGAACCGTAGTGGTCGGTTTTTACATGTTGTGGTCGGGTCGGCTACATGATCTCAACCAAACAGAGAATTTTACCCTTTTGTCTTGTCGTGCGGCCTTAAATGTTGTAGCGCCTGAAAACACCATCAACAGAATATAATATAATAGATATCTGATAAAATTACATATTTTTATCTTTTATCTCTCAATGAATAAAGTTTAGAAGAATTGTTCTCTATTTATAGCGAGAGATTTGATTAAGATTATTATCGATAAATAGTATGAGATAAATTAAAATCATAAATATAAATTTGAGGGGCTATATTATTTACCACAAAACTTAATTTTCTAAATTTAAAAAAGAAAGTGAAAATTTCATTAAATAAAGCGCAGACAAATAAGCTACATTACATAAGAAGTCACAATCAAACTTAAGACTCCTGTCTCAGCAGACAGCAAAATTTTAGCTCTCAAATGGAACATCCTCACTCCTCAGTTATCTTCTCCTATAACAAAGGACGAAAAAGGGCCGAGCAAATAGAGATGGATGGAGAGATTTTCGTTGTTACAGGATATGGGCAGGGACACCTCCAGCCGTGCATGGAGCTCTGCAAGAACTTTTCCTCTCGAAATTACCACGCTACCCTCATATTTCCTTCTGCTTCCGCTTCTGACATTCCCTCCTCTTTCACGCAATATCCACGCACCAGAACCACCCATATCACCTCTTCGGGAAGACCCACGCCTGGATCCGACCCGCTGAGCCAGCAAGCTGCAAAAGATCTTGAAGCCAACCTTGTGTGCCGCTCGCAAACCCCAGACTTTCCCGCGCCTCTATGTGCCATCGTTGATTTCCAAATGGGCTGGACCAAATCCATTTTCTGGAAATTCAACATTCCTGTGATTAGTCTTTTCACTTTCGGTGCGTGTGCTGCCGCCATGGAGTGGGCCGTGTGGAAGCTCCATGCTGCTGATATCGAACCCGGTGAAACCCGTTTAATTCCCGGGTTACCAGAAGAAATGGCGCTAACTTATACCGATATTAGACGGAAATCTCCGGGACCTTCGGTTGGAGGAAAAATAATATATGTTTCGGGTGTATATGTTATATCTCTCATAATAGTTGGGTCCCACAATTGTGTGAGAACCAACTGCTGTGAGAGAGATGACATATACACCCGAAACATGATATACATCCTAAACATGATATACACCTCCAGTTGGAGGAAGTGGACCGCCTAAACCGGGTGAGAGGCCACTATGGGTCCCAGAAATTGAAGGCTCAATCGCATTGATGTTCAACACGTGTGACGATCTAGACGGTCCGTTTATCAAGTACCTGACTGATCAGATGGGTATGCCAATTGGGGCGTGGGCCCACTTTTGCCCGAACAGTACTGGAAAACTGTGCATTCGCTGATTCGCAATCGTGAGATTAGAGAACAAAAGCGCCAGTCGAGCTTTACCGAGGAGGATGTAATCCAATGGCTGGATTCTAAGCCACGTCGATCGATTATATACGTGGCTTTTCGTAGTGAAGTGGGTCCCACTGCAGAAGAATATTATGAATTGAGTGGTGCATTAGAAGACTCGACCCACCCGTTTATGTGGGTCATACGATCCGGATCAGAAAATTATATTCCCCACGGGTTGGATAACAGATAGACCCCGCCACGGTTCCGGTTCCGGTTCCGAATCGGAACCGAACCGGTTGGAACCGGACGGTTCCGGTTGGAACCGGAACCGTGAATGACCTGTTCGGTTGGGGTTCCACCCCAACGCGAATCAGTCGGAACCGCTGGAACTTTACGGTTCCAGCGGTTCCAACCGAAACCATTTCAGTTTCGGTTGGAACCGTAGGGTTCCTGTTAGAATCGTAGGGTTCCAATAGGAACCTTACTTTCCCCAACGGCTCCCTGCCCTTATGAAAAAAAAAATTAGCCGTTAATAACGGTTAAAAAATTTGTAAATTCCTAATATATCCCTAATAACGGTAATAAAACGGTTATATTTAGGGGCATTTTTTGTATCAAAAAAATTCTAAAACTCTATAAATATGATTCATTTTTCATTATTTTAACACATCAATTTCTCAACTCTCTCAATTCCTACAATTCTCTTATTCTCAATCTCAATTAGTTATTATCATTCTCAATTTTCTTATTCTTCTTACTTATTTCTTTAAAAAAAATGACAAGCTCATCTGAGAACAAAATGTCAAATATGCCAACCCAAGAGAGCGGCCCAAGTGTCGGTGCACAATCACGGAGAATAGAAGTTAAGGCTCGTTCCTCGGATGTTTTCAAAATTCATTTTCATTTAGACCGCCAAGACGATGATACTTCAAGAGCAATTTGCAACCATTGTGGGGTTTCCTACAAATTTTCTGGTGGATACGGCAATATGATCAAGCACCTGGAAAGACATCATGCGGTTGAACTTGGAATTGATACAATGCAAACTCAAATGGCCAGGTACGCATCATCTAGTAGATGTACGAGTGCTGTAGATTTATTTAAATATTCTGATGTAAAAAATAGAGAAGAATTTGCGAAATTAACTTATATGGCACATATTTCTTTAAGCTTTGGTGAAAAACTTCATTTTACTAATTACGTACATAATGCTTTAAATTATACAAAGATGGTAAAATTATTTTAAATGAAATATTTAAAGAGATTAAATGTCGTATTTCTATATGTTCTGATATTTTGAGTGACCATTGGCAAACACACTCATACATGGGTGTGACTTGTCATTGGATTGATGCATCATTTACCATGCAAAAACGACTTATTGCATTTAGCGTTTTTGATGACCAACACACTGCACAAACTATTTATAGAATGATGAAGGTAATTTTTATGAATATTGTTTAGTAGATAAAATTTTAATAATTGGATTTGATAATGCATCTGCAAATACTGCATCCATTAATGATTTAAAAGAAATATGTCAACCAAATTTAGGGGGTCGATTTTTTCATATTCGTTGTACATGTCATGTCCTTAACTTATGTGTTCAAGATGATCTGAAATTATTATCACATTTCATTGATCATATTAAGACGACACTTAATTGTATTTGGTCATATTCTCAAGTTATGAGAGAATGTGCCAAGTTTTGTAAAATAAATGGTATTAAACCGATTAAATTTTCAAGAGATGTTCCAACACGTTGGAATTCAACTTATTTTCTTTTATGTCAAGCATTACAATACAAAGATGCATTATGTAGTTTTTTTTCTCAACATGTTCAAAATATCACACTTTTTCCTAACCAATGGGATATTTGTGAAATATTTTTATATATTTTAAAAGTTTTTAATGATGCTACTTTAATTTTTAGCGGTGTTTATTATCATACAACACATTTATTTCTTCTTGAAAGTTTGAATATTGTTGGTACTCTGGATGAACATATTGAAAGTAACGATCCTAATGATTTTATTTTGTTCGAAGCCATTACTGCTATGAATGTAAAATGATTGAATTATTTTAGAGAAATTCATTTACTTTATCTTATTGCTGCTGTTTTTTATCCTAGATTTAAATGAGAAGGTTTGAATAGTGCTTTACAAGCTTACTATGGTTATTTAGGAATATTAAATGAAATTGATATTACAAGAATAATAGTGAGATTAAGAAATGATTTAATTGAGTTATTTAATGATTATATTGTAAGATATAACTTAGGAACATTATGTGAATCTAGTAGTAACGAACCGGTAATTCAAACAAGACTTAGCGCAGGGGATCGTTGGTTATTGCAACGAAATAAAAAAGATAGGGATACGACAACTAATAACCCCGAATTAGATAATTATTTATCTACAAATTTCGAGTTTCCTACTAAAAGTTTAGTTAGTAAAAATTTTAAAATCCTTGAATGGTGGAACCGACATCAAAATATATATCATGTTTTATCAATTATTGCTAAAGAGATATTGGCAGCACCTATTTCCATCGTTGCGGTTGAGCAAGCCTTCAGCTTGGGAGATAATATATTGGAAGTTAGACGATCTTCATTACATCCAAACACTCTAGAAGCAACAGCTTGTGTGGATGATTGGACTCGAGCTGATCTGAGACAACAAGAAGATGCCCCCGATGATTTCGAAGACTTGTTCGATAATGCATCTGCAACAACAAGTGCAAGTGGAACCGGAGCTGAATGATCAACTGATAATTATGATTGATAATTACAAAATTGTAAATTTACAAAGGGCAAATATCTTAAAATTGTAATGGAACTACGTGAGCTTTAATTCCTCTCACCCCTGGAGGATACGTAGGCAACTTAAATTTTTTAAAATTTAAGTTCAAGCTTTTCAATTTAATAATTTTATTTATTTATTAAATTAATGTAATTTATTTTAATTTATTTTCGAAATTTTTTTTTTAAAAAAAGAGGTTCGAACCGAACCGGAACCGGAACCGATCGGTTCCGGTTCGGTTCAAGGTTCCGGTTCCACTTAAGTGTGGAATCGGAAACCGGCCGGTTCGGTTCGGTTCGGTTCCAAACCGGAACCGAACCGCCGGCCAGGTCGAGTTGGTAACAGGGGCTTAATCATATACGGATGGGCTCCACAACTATTGATACTGAGCCATAAATCAACGGGTGGATTTATATCCCATTGTGGATGGAATTCTACAATGGAGGCGATTGGACTTGGGGGGTCCCAATATTGGCCTGGCCTATCAGAGGCGATCAGCACTTCAATGCCAAATTGGTTGTGAATCATCTTAAGGTGGGGTATAAAGTGACACGAGATTTATTAGAGATGGTGAAGAAAAGTGATGTAGGGATGGGAATTGAGAGGCTAATGAGGGATCAAGAGTTGAAGGAACGTGCTAATATTTTATCAAGACTTGAGTTTGAGCATGGATTCCCAACTAGCTCGCTGGCAGTGGCAGCTTTGAATGATTTAGGCAATTTATTAGCCAAAAAGTAAAATTAATATGATTGTGACAATGTCCCCCCAGATAGGCCATATGTACAACGTGAGGAATTTTGTTGGGCAACAACGTGCTTCAAAAGTTTGCTAGCTACTAGGGAGTCTACGAAAATTGTTGTTTTGTTTATACGTGGGTTCCTTCCTACCAAAAAAAAAAAAGAAAAAAAAAGTCTTGTCTATGTAATCATCTCTGATTGGACCACTCTGTTTGTAGCAGCCATATTATACGAGCCCTTGTCTTCCCCCTCCTCACATTGAAGAAAAGTTTTCTCTCCCCTACAATTCATATTTTACCCCTCATCTTTCTCAAAAATTTAATTTCTCAAATAAACAAAATATATTATTTTTTAAATATTAATATATATAAAATATAAAAATAACATATTTACTTATTTTAATTTATTAATTAAATTTTTTTTAACTTTATATATTTTTTTTATTTGTTTAATAAATATTACAAATTTCATATTTATTATTATTTATTTGGTGTTCATTTATTCATTTAATTTTTCATTTAATTTTTATGATTCTTTTTTAATTTATTTAACACTACTTATGTATTATAAAAATGTTCTCAAAATAAAAACTTATATATTTAAAAAATAGTACAAATAACAACATAAAAATAGTACGAAAACTGTAATATTTATTAACAAAAATCAAATAATCAAAAAATTATAAAATAAAAAATAATTATTAAAATGACAAATGGTGTTATAATTAGTATATAATTATTTTTAAATTAATATATATAAATATATAATTTTTTAATGTGTATAATATTTGTAACTTTTCAAAAAAAAATAAAAAGTCATAACAAATATTGATAAGGGCAATTTGGTAAGTTAGCAAGGGGACAAGGGGAGAGGGCGTGGCAGGGAGGGGATGATCAATTTTCATATTCCCTCTCATTGTCCCCTTGCAAAATGACATTATTATCCCTCCTTTAAATAAATTACTTTTTGATTTAATTATTTTATTTCCTTATTTAACTTTATAATTTTATTTTTTATTTTCCTTTAATTCTTTTATTTTTTTTTGACCCATTTATTTTTCCTTTATATTTATATTTTCTCTCTCATTTACTTATTTAATAAATCTTATATATTACTTTTTATTTTATTTTATCTTTCTTTATTTTATTTTATTTTATTTTATTTTGATTCTTTATTAATTTATTTAACACTACTTATGTATAATAGAAAATGTTTTCTTTTATGTTAATAATAATTTTTCATTTGTGATTAAAACGATTATATGTATGCATAGGTTGCAAATAAATATTTTTTTTTAAAATGAAAAGTCTCTTACACTAATTTTATTTTATTCATGTTCATAGAAAAGTACATATAATAATACAAAAAATACACGAAAATATATAAAAATAAAGATTTTAATTTATGTTGTTGTAAAGTCTCCTCATAGCACTTTATGATATATTCATTACTTCGTATTACAATATGATAAATAAAGTAGAAAAAATATAAATATAATAAATAAAATATATAAACAATATTAAATAAATAAGAAAGTAAACAAAAATATAAAATAAAAATATTTAATTAAAAAAATGAAATAAATATATATGTAATTTGTAATTTTATATATATATATTTGAGGTAAGGGTAATTATTTTGACAAGGGTGGGATTTTTTTATAATTTTGGGAGAGAGACAGTGGGAGGGGCAGTGTCAGGGGAGGGGGAGAAGTAGTGCCCCCCTTTTAATAGTCCTACCAGGACGGGGACCCATCACCAACAAAAATAAAACACTAATAATAAGTTCTAACAGTAACAGAAACATAATAATCTTAAACTTATCTGAATCAAATGCATGTGAGGATTTTTTCTACTATTCTTTAATGGTTACAGCAGAACCCACATTGTTGTAGATTAACACAAATACTAAGCCCCAGGAAAGCATGTTCAAATTTGAAATGCAACAGGAAATGAAGCAAAACCAAGTATATAAGTCATAAATTGGTCAGGTACTGAAGAATCATATATGCAAATGAGAATGCAGAGCAAGAATCAAGAAAAATTAGGTCAAATTGTTGAAGAACCTCATTTCCTCATTTTCCAGTACAAAAATATATTGGTAACTCCTAAACGTAGATGGCAAATTGACTAATTCTTATACTCCAGACTATATCATGTGCTTTTATACGAACCTCTACCAGTTGTTCCTTCAGAGGTTCCTTGTCTCAGCTTATTCCACTTTGAAAACTATCTTCATAAACTCGTAGACAAAGTAACTTATTGCAGCCGAAGGAAGCACCTGCATATACAAAACATGAAGATATAGGGCCATGAAGCAGAACCTTTATCCAACAAGTTTGAGTGAACATTCTACACCTATTTTCACAAAGTCATTATTATCACACAAAACATGTTTTGTGTGGACTGGCAAAACATGTTTTGGATGGACTGGTGTTGAGAGGCATATATTGGGGAACAATAAGACATGGAAACTGCATATTAACATCTCAAAAATAACACATGAAAGATGATATGGACAACAGTGGAACTCAATTAAATTGCACCAGAGCAAGACGCCATCTCCATGGTTCTAAATAATATATTTCTTCTAAGTCAAAATTTGTAAAGTCTAAATTGTTGACTAGTATATTGTCTACATCATTATCCGTATAGTCTAAATTATTACATGTCTATCGTGATGAATTGAAATTAGCAGTGGTAAATAATAGACAAGAAATAACTTTAACAAGTCCAACAGGTAAAAATTAGTCTGACTATTTTTATATCCTGATTCAAATTTTTTATTACAAAATGAACATATTTTTCAAAAAAAGGAGTAAAAAAGATAAATTTAGGAGAAACCATTAGAAAAGCTAATAGTATAGCAGACATATTAGGACCTAAAATAATATTAAAAAATAATGGAACTAACAAAAGTCCAACAGGTAAAAATTACTTAAAAAGACAAATTTACAGATATACACATGGGAATAATAGTAATAGGCATTTTAAGTCAAGCAAGAGAAGGATTAGACACTAAAGCACATTTATATTTATATGACAGTAGATTTTACGATCATGAACAGGCATCAATAGCCAGTGCAAAAATAGATCTTAGAAATAAAATAACAGTTGTAGGATTAATTTATTTGTGTTATTTCTATTAATTTCCAAGTTCTGTCCTAAATTTATTAATAAATATACAATAAAATTTTGTTGACTATTACTAGTATGTGGAATATGTTTATATTGATTTTCTTAATGGTCTATGTTGCAGATTAGATGAGAGACCACCTAAAGGAGCAGAGCCAGCTATATCAACCCGTAATTCTTCCCCATTCATATATCTAGCAGATAAAATGCAATACAGATCCTATAGAAAATCATCATGATATTATACGTTCGAAGAAAAATCTGCATGAGCTTAACTACTATCCCCTACAAAATGAAGAGCTTGAGAATCATCCAGTTGGGCATCTCACACTAGCAGCATACTTTATGGTAAAGTGTAATTCAAGGCTGTCATCAACCTTTGCTATTTTATCAAATAAAAGCTAAATAATATGATTCTCTATTTACAGGCATATTAAGTTACTAGTAGTGATAAATGTACTCCCTGAGTACATAATGAGTATAGAACGACAGTTTCAAACCAATGAGATCAATAGTGATAGATATTGTGAAGGTGAGAAGTTATTTAATTAAATTAAAACTTTAATTTGAAATGATAGTTTCATTTCGATTATGTACTGAAGGAGTACTCCCTAAGTACATATATCATTGTTTTAAAGTTATATACCTAATCAGGTATTTACATACAGTTGCTAGTCCAGTGAATATCAATGCCATCAATTATTTGAAAGGTTGAATAAAACACCGTTTAACTCACTAACTTTTATAATAGTAATTAAAAAAAAAATCCATTTCTCACAACTCAAATGCACAAAATTAGTGTAAACCGTCCGTCAAACAATTCGAAAGTAAGTTGGACATATATAAACTTCAAATCTATACCTGCAGTAAGCTGGGAATAAGTCCTGCATAGAGAGCTGGAACTCCTCCTTGCTTAACTATCTTGGCAAAGGTTCCCATTGCACTCAATTTGGTTGCCTGAACCTGCAACTGAAGTTGTCTCCTCACAACTTCAAAGGGATATGTAGCAGCTTCCGCACAAGCACCGGCAATTGCGCCATATAGTAATGTCCTGAGGGGTCCCAACTCTAGTTGGTCAAAAGCAGTAAGTTCCTGCCCTTGCTGATTCATTTTCTGAATTCTTTTTCTACCTTCCGGTGAATGCAGATAAGCAGATTTCAATATATCATACACACCATAGAATACCGCACCTGAAGGTGCCATGCTCATAACAGATGGTACTAAGCCCTTATAAAGAGAAAAGAATCCTTCAGTTTGAATCATGTAGCGGAATGCACCAATTACACCACCCAAGGCTTCCCCACCTGGTGCCACTATCTTGGTCCGTATCTGAAAGATATAACAACATAATACGTTTGAATCCATTCAAGAACACACATTTTGAATATGGGAATAATTGTTTATCATCAGCATCACACACATTTTGAACATAGTAATAATTCTTTATTATCAGCATCACTCAATCCTACAATGTATAAACCGGATCTTGAAAATGCATTAATTTTATACTTCTAACAACATTGACAAGTCAACAAAATAGACCATAAACAAAAATTAGAAATTCCCACATACAGTATCAAGCGGTAAGCAGAGTACAGAAGCAGTCATGCCAGCCGCAGCACCGGCAATGAACCTCTCAAAATTTGTAGTTTCCTCATTACCAGAAAATCTAAGTAATTGCTTTCTGTAGGTATCATAAGCATAAAAATTGACAGCTTTAAATGGAGCTGTACGAAGAATGTTGATTAGGTTCCCTTTCCAAAATCCTTTCAATCCTTGAGTAGCTGCTATTGTCTTAACGAGATCAAATAGATTTTTCTGCTCTCCACGAACCATATATTCCAGCTTTAGTCTCTCCAGCGGCGCAACAAAAGTTCTAAACACCACAACAAACAATCATTCATACACAATTAGTACTACCCATTACTTCAATATAAAAATAAAATTGAAAAGTAATACCTTGAAACCATAGCTGCAATAGCTCCGGCCCATAAATGCTTAGTGGTGTTCATGGCGCCTCGTCCACGAACCCTAACTTTTCTCCTCTTTTCAATTGCTTCAACAGCAACATTGCTATGGTCAATCTTCTCCGTCTCATCGGAACACTTTTCTTCGTTTTGCGCCAAACACAAGTTCGATTCACGGGTGAGTCCGTCATTTCTCAAACTAACGGATAGAAACAACCCACTGTTTGTAGCCGCAACACTCTTTTTCCGCCTCAAAATCCCAGAAACCACGGGCTTAGAAGAAGAAGGAATGGAAATGCTAACCGATGAATTGTTCGGTGAAATGAAATGAAGAAACGAAGATGAGACGGTGGGTTCGAGAAATAAGCCACCGGTAACAAACTCATTAATATTATTGGTGTCATGAGTGAGAGAATTAGCAAACCAGAGGTCAAATCCTGGCATTGTAAGTGACCGAATGAAGTTGAATTATGTGGGATTTAGGGATTTTGTGAAGGGTTTTGAAGTGAGGACGGAAGTATCAGAGCAATAAAATGGCGAGTTTGGCTTTGGCTTTGGCCTTGCTTCCATCGCCGTACATAGAGACCTCGAATTGGTTTCTTTAATTTTTTTTTTTCCCTGGATTTTGTTTATTTTTTAACTACCACGTCACTTCATTTTCTTCGATTTTTATTTATTTATTTTAAATTTTCCGTTCGTATTTTTTTTAAAAATATAAATAATTAGAAATAATGTATCTATGATGAAGAGAAATTTAGGACGGTTTAACCTATGCTATGACACATTGGATTTGATCGATATACGTACTAATTCTTTCATATAGTAATGAGAGGGGACGAGTTTCGATAATATTCGGTTTATATAATTGGGATAAAAATTTATTTCAGTCTCATCTCATTAATTTTCAGATAAAATAATTGTCATGTCCCATTACGCATCTCTTTAAATCTCAGTTCGTCCTGTTTAATCTCATTTCATGTCGTTAAAATTTCGTTATGTTTGAAATTTCGGAATATTTTTTGTTCTGTCCCGTCTCCTTTTCAGTTCGAGACAAAAAAATATGTTACAAATCATGTCTTGAAGTGAAAACTTGTCAATCATAATACCATCATCATATGGATAACGTGGTATCATCAACCAATAAATAAGTATATAATGTGTGAAATTATATTTAATATAATTATAATTTATTTGGTTAATTTTTTTTTAAGACGTATGTCAAGATATCAATGGGTTATTGCATTAGTGAAGTGCTAATATAGTTGTATAGTAGAGTCGAGGGAAATATAATTTGAAATAATTATCCTAACATTTTTTTTTTAAATATAGCTTATTATTTTGGAAATCTTATCATAAAATATTTTACTTCTTATAAGTTATTTTATTTTGACAGATTTGTTTGTTTGTTTTTCTTAACTTTTATATGAGATTTTTTATTTTTTAAATTGTATCTACAATTTTATTACAGATTGCCTCGAGGAATGTGAAATCAATATATATATAATATATATATATATAAATTAAATGTTGATTATACAATATTTAGAATATAAAAGAAGTTTTAGGATTAGGAAAATCTAATGAATTTTCTTTCTGAGTTTGTAATTTCTCTTTAAAAATGATAAATTAAAATTATTTTGATTGACATTTAGAGATTTCATTGAAAATCTAAAGAATTCTTCACTGAATAATTATTTTCAATCTAGCCACAATTTCTCTATTAAATTTCATGTCTTGATTTAGGGGTGTTCTGTAGGAAACGCTTTCCTTTGCAGCGGAAACGTCTTAGGCATCTAGATCGGACTTGAAAAATTTTCTTCCCTTCCCACTTAGAGGCCGAATATTACTGCCACCACCACTGAAATTTTGCTTTAGTTTTAGACAAAATTCCAACCTCGAAACAGCCCCGGAACAGTCTCCAAATAGCCCCGAACAAAAACTGGACTATTTTGGACCCGATACGCGCCAAGTGCACTACCGAAATAGCCCCTGAAATACGCAGACAGTGGCTGTGTTTCGGTTCTAATTTTTTACTTGAAAATAACCTCAACACAGTCCCAAAACATCGCTATATGTTCCCCAAAAATCTGGATTAAAACAAAACCAAACTGAGTTCCGTTTTACCAAATAAGGAGCGGCAGTGAGCAAAAATAAGCCTCACTACCGAGTACCAACCAAGAAAGAGATGAAGATGATTATTTATTCAACACCACAAAGTCTTCCGAGCTATATCTCTTTACCAACGGAAACTAGTATGGGCTAAACTCACAAAATAATCCCTAAACGATTTAGAAATTATAAGTCACACTCAATTTTATTTTTGATTTCTTCTTCTTCTTGTTTTTATTTTCTCTTAACTTTTGAGAGGATTTGGAGAAGATAAAGATGGAGACTAGGGTTCAAAAAAAAGATTAAGCAAAAAGAAAAACAATTTTCCTTTTTATACTTAGGGTATTTTATTTCCAAAATAAAACAAACTCTTCCTATTCCTCCATGTAAAAATCGGCCAAGGGATATTTTTGCCTCTTTAATTTTTGTAACATAAATCAAGAATTGAATGTCATCATCATGAAAAATTAAATTACAAAATTAAAGATATAATTGCCTTTTCAAATTGATAACTTCCAAAGCTATCAATAGGCTTTCCAAATACCATTTTTGGAATCTCAAAATAATATCCTTATTTATTAAATCATATATCTAATATAATTTAATATTTGTTATTAATAATTATCAAATAATTATTAATAAGACCATATGTTAAACTTCAACATAAAGTTCCAAGTATGACATAATAATATTATTTATCATATTAATAATATTTATACATATGTCAGTATATAATTGGACTATCCAATTATACTAAATCCGTTATAATATATCGAGCTAGCACGAGGACCAAATGGACCTACGGTTCCGAGCTCCAATAATCTCGAAATATTAATTAAACTCTTAATTAAATATTATGAATTATTAACTCCGAGTTATTCCACTAAAAACCCGAAGTTGCACTCTCGTTGCCGCAGATGATATATAAAGCCGAACCAAGTCACTGTCCATCGATATAGCACTACATACGAATTGACCCTTAATGAGTATCTCGTAATTAGAGCCAGGTCATAATGTCTGTTATACCCCTCTAATTATTTACAGTACCATTGATTCTCTAATTAATGATTTATTCATAACCATTATGAATTTAATCTTTCTATTCGTAATAGAAAGACTTGAGCGCTCTAACCGTTCAAGTACCGAATCAACCCTTAAGGAAGATACTCATCTACTTCTCGCAAGAAAGAGTGAACATCATATCTATGTAAAACGTTCCCAGCTACACAACAGACCATGCCCCCAAAGTATGTAGCTATTGGTCGGGACTGCTACACCAACCTTACATTTGTAAATCAAAGGACATAGCCAGCCATGCAGGAGTTCGTAGTACACTTAGGATTAAGATCAATCAATATATGACCATCTAGTAGATCGAAATGATTTTCTTTGTTTAACGGATATTATAAGAAAGTCATTTCCATCTGGGTCCAGTCCTATATGATCACATCATACAAGGTGTCTCCATTCTCAGATCTCTATATGGACGATCCTGGATAAAGGTCGCCATACAAATATAGAATGGACCGCAGCTATAGATAAACCACAAACAAATTATCCGCTTTGTTTGCTCTCTATGAACTATTTAAGATTACTAATTTGAGACTTAAATCCTCTTGTGTATGACACTCATACACTGAGTCTGAAGGCACATAAGTAATCTAGGGTAATCAAGATAATTTACAATATGCTAAATTTAAACAAACACTTTTGATAAATGAATAATGCATCATTTTATTTCAAAACATATAAAGCCGTTTACATTACATGAAGCTCTATGGCATATTTCCCAACATGTTCGCGGTGCGGTTCGGGTCGATTTTTTCATTTTACACCTCAAGCAGTGCGGGTTGGCGATTTGGGAAATTAGAAACCGAAACCGTATATTTGATAACGAAAATCACGACGGTTCAAGTCAGTGAGTCAGCGATTTGGGCGTTTCAGGTGAGTGGTTTGGATTATAATTTTTTTTTTATGTGTTTCCACATATAATTGAAGAGAAAAAAATACATAATTTTCATTTATACTGTGTATATTGTCATATGATCATTGAATATCTTAAATTTCATGGTTAAAGAAGAAGAAAAATATAAAATAATGTCTATTTTAAACGTGGGTCGGTGGTATAGGTGGTTCAGGTCAAAATTTACGTTTTGGGCGGTTCGGTTCAAATCGTGCACCGACCCGAAATTTGCGGTTCGATTTAGACCGAATCGAAATCATTTTCGATATTTTTCAAAACCATATGGTTTGATTCAGGTCGGTGCGATTCAAATCGAGTTGTGGTTTGAATTGAAACCATGTACAATCCTATATTGATTTGATGTTAGTAGTACATTTCAGTACAAGTCCTCGGGCCCAATCCCAAAGCCTACCAATTGATCACTTCAACGTGGATTGGTGGTAATCAAGTTGGATTTGGTGAGACCAGACTAGGACCATACTCCAGTATCTTAATTTCACTAATAGAGGAAATGTGACTTTAACTATAGTTAAGGCAATTAATGACATATCTTAGCAAGTAAAAGAGTCTTAATACAAGACAATCATGACAAGTGAACTTAAGAGGGATTAGATGAAGAGGGTAGCTATAAAAGAATATGTTGAATTGAGAGCAAGTTTTTGTGAGAATTCCTATGGTTTGTGAAAATTTGATAAGGTTCTGACAGGTTTATTCTATCTAAAACAGGTTTAAGTTATAATTTTTTATGGTTAAATGCTTGCACCCTTAGGTCTAATCAATAGACACACTCTTAGACTTAAAATAAGTAAACAATTACAAATTAAATAACTAAAAGTAAACAAATCACATCATATTTATTTACGAAGTGAAAAACTTTTTATAGAGAAAAACCATTCCGGATATAGGTTATCGTCCGAATTCACCATGAAGAGAAACTTACAGTAATGGTTAAAAGATATGTGGCAAAATCTTTGCTGACGTAATTATCCCAATTCTAATAACACAAGGAAACTCTTCAAACTTGCACCAAGCAACATTCTCTAGTAACTCAACAGTCTCATGTAGTAAATCCAATAGTGAACTCGCTTTTACTGGAACTCCAAAGATCAATCTCCAACTCAGAACTCTGAAGGTTAGAGTTTGGTAAGGTTTGGTGTTTTGATGGTTATCAAATAAATATGTTCGCCAAGAACTAAGAAGAATATGTAACAATGTCTCGAGAAAGCATACCACTTATAGAAGTGTACCACCTACTCAAACCCTAGTAATCAAGAACAATAATGAATAGGCTTGGGATCAGTTTAACATACTCATTTCGTCTTTATGATAGCCCTCATGGTAAGTTCTCGAAGTTAATATGATATTAGGAGTAAACACCATTCCAAGTTAATATGATTGAAGGATGAATCATTTTAAGAGACGAGAATTGTAATGATCGAAATTTTACATATTAATTTAACTAGGATAATGATAACTAGAAAAGGGAATAATTTAGAATATTAAAGAATTAAGTTGAGCCTAATTAAAAACTTATTAACCAAGCCTAATTATTTAAGCTTATTAAGATTAGAACATGCTAGAAAATTGGAGAAACAAAAAGCCACCTCTGTAATGGCCAATAATTTTCATAATAACTACAACACAATTTTATTGTCTAAAATAGAAATTTCACATCCTAAATTAAAGCGAATTCAAATTTATCAAATGACTAATAAATAGAGGGCATTAAGTAGGATTTATTAAAACTTAATTGGGCTTAATTAGAATAAGCTAATCAATACCAAAACCAAGCCAAATGGCCGGCCAAGTGGAGTGACTCTAGAATCTTCCAAATTCCTCAACCATTTATTTAGCTTTCTTTATTTTTTCTTACTTAAACACTAAAAAAAACACAATAAATACATTCTTTTCACACTTTGGAAGAAATGAGAAGAAGGAAAAAGGGAAGAAAAATAAGCTTTTGACGCAATAAATTTAAGTGACAAAGAAGAAGAAAAAAGGAGAAGCTCAAATCTTGAAGGAATTCTTGAATATTAGATAAGATCTCCTTAAAATCATTTGAATTGTAAAAGTTTTCTTCAAGTTAAACATATGGATTTGTGTTATGGATTGATGATAGAAATTTGGTAGATGATTGTGGAGTATGGGATTTAACCTTGGAAGCCTTAGGAGCCAATTAACATGTTGAACCCAAATTAGAGTCCATTCTGTATAGGGTTTAATATTTTGGTTACAAAATGAGTTTTAAACCTCCGATTAATGAACCGTAAAATTTTACAGAAACTAAACACAAAAAAGAATAACATAGTCAAAAATCAGAGTTTTCCATGTAAGCATGAATTCCCAATAAATTTTAAAAATGGTTGCCATGTTTAGGACTTAATCTGGATAGTTTGTGATATAACTAATTATAGATTGTGAATTTTACTTCAAGGACCATAATTATTAGTTATATGCTATTCTTTTATATAGATATTGATGAAATTTAGTATTGGTTATGATTTTATGGCAATTGAAAACCATAGAGAGACCTTAACCCAAAACTAGTCAAAACTGGATTTTCTCTGAGCAGTGTATAAAAATTTGTTTATAATTTGAGTTTTAGACAACGAAATTGAGATCCATAAAAAGCTACATAAACTAGAAACATATAGAATTAACATATGCAACAATTAGATTTTTTCATCGAGGCATGAAATTATAGTAAAATTCGAAATGTGGCTGTTTTGCAGTGATACATGAAACTATTTTACTGCGTAGTATGCAAAGACGTGACAATAACTTGAGTTTTAGGAATCAAAATCAAGAACCATAAAAATTGGTAGAAATTAGTCACACATGAGTAAAGTCTATCAATATTTCAGCTTAAGACCTGTTTCCAGTTATCCCCAGCAAAATTTCAAATTCAGCACTATTCTCTGACATGTTATTAAGAATAATTGGAATTGAGTTTGTAATTTACTGACTTAGGTAATTAGATTTGAGTTTCATTGAATTCGTATGAGTCCTAAACATCCTAATTTCTTATTAGAATTCATTATTTATGCATGACATATTTATCCATTCATGAGATCTTTTGAATGAATTATTAGCATTATAAGCTTTAAAGGAAGATGTTTAATTGTAGATCATGGATAGCATCAACCATCAGCTACTCCGTGACTTGGATTGGTTAGGCTTAAAGCAGTGAGTGGAGACTTTGTCTTTCTGATTGGCTTCTTATAATATATTTATGATATTTGAACATCGTTTTATTTAAAATATCTGAAATGATTTAGCTATATTTTGAATATTATTTACTAGATGTGATTTTGACATCTTGACATAATTTTGATGATTTGATGATATGAGACATTTTTGATGAGTCGAGATGATTTTTATGATTTGATGAGTTTAGTGATTTGAGGCGATTTCTGACAATTTGAGATGAGTTTGACGTTTTGAGATAATTTTTGACATGAATCATGGCACACATGTTGCACCAGGGGATATGGCCAAGAACATTGAACCATTGCAAGTACCAGTGGCGTATCCAGAAATTATTGTCAGCGGGGGCGAAATTTTTTCCTAATAAAATAATATATAACGAATTCATACATATTTTTTAAAATTACAAGATAATCCCTATTTTTTGAAAATTATGAAATAACCCATAATTTTTTAAACTTATAAATTACCCAAAATTTTCAGAAATATATTTTTATCATAATTTCTAAAATACCAATTTACTCTTAAAATTGAATTAAAAATTTATTTTTAAATTATGTATTTTAATTTATATAGTATATTATATACTAAATTTTCGCTAATTTATTATAAATTTAACCACTTTTTTATTACTTATTAAAAACCTCGTGCTAAAATGTAATATTTATGCTTTGAACAACTAATATATGACAAATAATTATATTTATATTAATAAGCGAATATTTTACACATAACAACTATACACAATGTGGTTTAGTTAAAGAATCACTAGAAATATATTAATAAATTAGAAAATCAATAACCAAACCTAAGTATAAATATAGTTATTTCTATTTAAATGTAATGGACTCCCCTCTTTTTTTTTTTGCAAATAGATACACATAAATGAGTGGATTTAAAATGAAAATAAGATTGATGTATAAATGTATTGGAATTTTTTCAACTAATTTAGACTTTAGTCAACATATTATATTAAAAAAAATACAACTCAAGAAATTAATAAATAATATATTTATGGGTATTATTTAATTATTTAGATTTTCTAATATATATATATTAGAAATTTTAAAAAAAAAAAGAAAAAGAAAAAGTGGTGCCCAGCGGGGGCAACTGCCCCCACTGGGCACCAAGTGGCTCCGCCACTGGCAAGTACCAACAAGGCCAATCACAATATAGAAGGCCAAGAAGATTATAAAGCAATGGTAGGAGTGGCTCAGAGTTTCATGGCCGACTGCAGCAGAATAGTCAGGGGCACACGAGAGACGTATGTTGGCTTTAATGGAGAGGGCCCTAAGCTACTTCAGTTGGCCCAAATCAGATTTGAATGAAGCTTCACAAAGCCATTTTAAAGACAATGAACTATATGTAGAATTTGGCCAAACTTTGAAACTTTTATAATTCTGCCAAACCTTGTATTATTTTATTATTTTATTTGATATGTTGACTTTAGTTTTGATGTAATAAAGCTAGTTGACCAGGTCATTAGGGTTAATTATGCTTAGAACCTTGTTTATTGAGTAAACACATCAATTTACTATTTGATATAAGCACATTAATTAGCTTAAGTGAGATTATTTTCTAATCTTTGTTTTAAGCTAATTTAGATGAGGAATGACATTTGAGGACATGCTTTAGTGCAAGCATTGGGTAGTTTTTAGGTCTTTTTGGTAATTTCACCTTGAGGACATTTTTATCCATTCACACCATTTAGGGCTTTAGTTTGTAACTT
Source organism: Zanthoxylum bungeanum (assembly GCA_019454045.1). Classification (NCBI taxonomy): domain Eukaryota; kingdom Viridiplantae; phylum Streptophyta; class Magnoliopsida; order Sapindales; family Rutaceae; genus Zanthoxylum; species Zanthoxylum bungeanum. The sequence goes on along the minus strand of SKCR01037894.1, from coordinate 37,120 downwards.
ATGTAAACTTATTTTTATTTTTCCTTAATACATAATACACGACTTTGAAAGAAAATTTGAAGCTATTAAGCTTATAGCTATGGTCAATCCTGTAAGATCGGGATTCCCCCTTTTCAAGTTCAAGTCGACTCACCTAAGTGTGGCACGCTTAGTGGCGTTTCCAGAATTCTTCCTCAAATTCGAGTGGTATAAACAAGTTTACAGACAAATTGACTTACCTAAGTGTGGAAAGCTTAGTGGCGTCTCTAGAGTTCTTTGATTGAACTTGAAAAGGGGAATCATGCCCTTACAAGGATTCGACCATATCCATAAGCTTAAGAGCTTCAAATTTTCTTTCAAAGTCGTGTATTATGTATTAAGGAAGAAGAAGAAAAAAAATTTAATATGTTACAAACTAAAGCCCTAAATAGCGTGAATGTACAAAAATATTACTAAGGTGAAATTACCAAAAGACCTAAAAAATACCCAATGCTTTCACTCAAGTATGTCCCCAAATGTCATTCCCTACCTAAAGTAGCTTAAAATAAAGATTAGAAACTAATCTCACTTAACCTAATGAAGGTGCTTAAATTGATGTGTTTACTCAATAAGTAAGGTTCTAAGCATAATTAACCCTAATGACCTGGTTAACTAGCTTAATTACATCAAAACTAAAGTCAACATTTCAAAAAAAAAAAGATAAAATAATACAAGATTTGGCCGAATTATAAAAGTGTCAAAGCTTGGCTAAATTCTCCATATAGGTCATTGTCTTCAAAATGGCTTTGTGAAGCTTCATTCAAATCTGATTTGGACTAAGTGAAGTAGCTAAGGGCCCTCTTCATTGAAGCCCACATACGTCTCTTGTGTGCCATTTACTTGTTTGTTGCAATCAGCCATGAAACTCTGAGCTGGTCCCGCCATTGCTCTTATAATCTTCTTGGAATTATGTCTTGTGATTGACCATTGTTACTTGCAATGGTTTAATGCTTTGACGAAACCAGATAAACATGTGCACATGTGTAGTGCATTTAGCGTATGCAACAAGCCTTTAAACCCCTAGACGACCCTAGTGGATGAGTTATAGTCTCGTGAGGGCTTACAGTGACGACACCCACAAACGTCATTCACACACAATCATGCAAAAATATAAAAATAATTAAAAGCAAAGAAAATAATCCCGATAGTTACGCATAATGTTGTCATCAAATAATGCTTGTCAATGAAATCAGAGAACCTTCAAAGTACGCAATTGCGACTCAAATCCAAGTTCTTGAATAAATTATCTAAGCTAGACTCACAGTGTGTGTATGTAAAGGTTCATTCACAACTCGATTCATAAGTAAGCCAACTCAATGATTTCGTCTCAAAAATTGAGATCCATGGGTCAAACCAACCTAGATATCTCAAAAGTATTCTGCATTTGCCTTTCTTTGCTCCGTATGGTATGATTTTATTCTTTTTTATTCTTTTTTTTTCAACACACCTACCTTTTAAGGTAGCATTTCTCCTCATGGTGGTCCTAACACTCGCCCATGGGTAGCTTCACGCTTATAGGTGGTTTCTCTTTCTTATCATACCATACATCATAATACTAGCATATTGAGATAGATATCTAAGCAAACAGTCATTCATTGGCAAACAATTGATAATCCTAACTTTATTTAGAAGATAAATAATAAAGATTTAATTAAATAAATAAAATATAAAATAATTATATAGGAGGAACTAATACGATAAAGATTTCAGAGTCTGATTTCACCTAACTATCCCCTATGTATTTGTCATGCCAATTAACTTGTTCAATTGTATTGTTTATAAGTCAAGAATCCTCAAGTATTCACTTCTTCTCTCGAGTAACAGTGAAAATATTATCAACTACAGATTTCGATATCCCTATAAAAATCAAGTAATTAACAACTCATTATGTCTTGTGACTCTATGTTAACGACTTCAAAGGCATTATAGATTCTCTCGAATTCTATAAAATCCTAGGTCATATTCTATAGATCTTATTCAAAATCCCATATCTCGAGTGATAGATTCTAAACATTCATCATCTTAATTTATGGCCAGCAAACAAGAAGCATTAAACTCAAGAGAATATAAATAAATTGAAATATAACTTCATAACAATATTAACAAACAATACAAGGTTCAAGCATCAGTTACATCATTCTCCAGAATTAAGGAGTTAGTTCATGACTAAAGATAAAAGCAATAAAAATAAGGTCATGAATCTAATGGAAATCATTAGAGTTCTAAGAAAGAAACAAGAAGATAAAATCCTAATTGAATCTCTTCCTCTTCGGACGTCACTACCTTCGTCTCCTTTTGTTGCTCTTCAATCCTCCTCCTTGGATCTATCTAAAAATAAGTGTTTTGTGATCTGTATTAGCCTCCTATTTGAGTCTTGGACGAACTTATCTATTTATAATAAAGCCTTGGGGTCCTTGTGCATAAAAAATATTGGAAACGCTTTCCCTCGCGCAGTGGAAACAGTTAGGCCAACGGATCGAACTTGAAAATTTTTTCTGCTTTGCCCTTCCTTTGGCCGAATGGTACCAGTGGGTATACTGAAATTTTGTTTCTGCTTTACACAATATTTCAGCCCCGGAATGCCCCCGAAACAGACCCCGAACAGCCCCTTGAACTGCAGTGACATAGCGGACTGTTTTGCACCCGTTACACGCGTGAACTGCACCCAAACCAGTCCACAATTTGCGTGATCTGCTGTAGGCTTTTAGGTCTGATTTTTCACTAAAAAACAATCCTAACTCATCCCTAAAATATCCCAAAGTGTTTCAAAAAAAAAAAACGAATTAAAAACAAACAAAACCGAGCCCCAAATTGGTGATGTGCGTACGGCAGTTGGGAACTTACTGCCTCACTGCTGTGAGTTACTAGAGAGGGGAAGAAGAGATTTCCAACGCCACAAGATCTTCCGAGCTATGTCTCGTTACTTATGGAGGGTAGTGTGTGCTACACTCACAAATTAATTCTCTAAACGTTTTAGAGATCCAATCACACACCAAAATAATTTTCTGGTTCTTAAATAATCTTTCTCAACTTTTGAGGGCATGAAGAAGAGAAGGAGGCTAGGGTTTTCTATTTGTGTATCTCTAAAAAGAAAAATATAATTTTCTTTTTATACTTAGGGTAATTTGTTTCATAAAACAAATAAACCAATAGTCTCATACCCTTATTAATTTTTGGCCAAGGTAGGGAATTTTTGTTTGATTTTGTTTCCAAAACAAACAAATCCCATTCCTTACTCAATGAGGAATTCGGCCAAGGCATTGTATTTTGATTTGATTTTGTTTCCCAAACAAAAAAATCTTATTCCTTATCAAATGAGGAATTCGTCCATGGTGATGAATTTTGATTTGATTTTGTTTCCCAAACAAACAAATCATATTCCTTATCTAATAAGGAATTCGGCCATGGCAAGGATTTTTGTTTCCAAAATAAATCTTAGCCTTATTAAATTATATCATATATAATTCAATATTCTATTTTTAATAATTATCATATAATTATTAATACCCTACATTAACTTTTAATGTATAGTTTCAAGTGTGATGTAATTAATATTATTAATCATATTAATAATATTTATTCTTTGTGAGTATATAATTGGACTATCCAATTATATTAACTCCGCTTAAGTATATCGAGCTAGCACGGGGACCAAATGGACCTACGGTTCCGAGCTCCAATAATCTCGAAATATTAATTAAGCTCTTAATTAAATATTCCGAATTATTAACTCCGGGTTATTCCACTAAAAATCCGAAGTTGCACTCTCGTTGCCGTAGATGAAATATAAAGCCGAACTAAGTCGGTGTCCACCGATATAGTCATTGCATACGAATTGATCATTCACGAGTTTCTCGTAATTAGAGCCGGGTCATAATATCCGTTATACCCCTCTAATTATTTTTACCTTAAGTACCATTGATTCTCCAATGAACGATTTATTCATAACTATTATGAATATTAATCTTTCTATTCGTAATAGAAAGACTTGAGCGCTCAAATCGTTCAAGTACCGAATCAACCCTTAAGAAAGATACTCATCTACTTCTCGTAAGAAGAAGTGAACTCCATGTCTATGTAAAACGTTCCCAGCTACAAAACAAACTGTGCCCCCAAAGTACGTAGCTATTGTTTGGGATTGCTACACCAACCTCACCTTTGTAAATCAAAGGACACAGCCTGCCATGCAGGAGTTCGTAGTACACTCAGGATTAAGATCAATCCATATATGACCATCAAGTAGATAGAAATGACTTTCTTTGCTTAACGGATATTATAAGAATGTCTTTCTATCTGGGTCCAGTCCTATATGATCGCATCATACAAGGTGCCTCCATTCTCATGTCTCTACATGGATGATCCAGATTAAGATCGCCATACAAATATAAAATGGACCGCAGCTATAGATAACCACAAACAAAAAAGTACCCAGTTTGTTTGCTCTCTATGGACTATTTAAGATTACTAACTTCAGACTCAAATCCTCTGGTGTATGACACTAATACACTAAGTCTTAAGGTACATAAGTAATCTATGGTATTTACGAAGATATATAATATGCGAAAGATAAACAAACAATTTGATAAATGAATAATGCATCATTTTATTTCAAAACGCATGAAACCGTTTACATCACATGTAGCTCTAGGGCATACATCCCAACAATCTCCCATTTGCACTAGAGCAAATGAGACATGTCACATAATCCTAGACCATCTAGGTGACCTTCAAAAATTTTAGCCGGCAAGGTCTTTGTAAACGGATCAGCAAGGTTCTCTGCGGATGCAATCTTTGTGACGGTAACGTCTCCTCTCTGCACTATCTCCCTGATGAGATAATATTTCCTCTCTATATGTTTTCCCCTCTTGTGGCTTCTTGGTTCTTTGGAGTTTTCCACCGCTCCACTATTATCGCAATAGAGGGTGAATGGTCTATCTACATCTGGAACAACTTCCAGATCTCCCAAGAATTTACGGAGCCAGACTGCTTCCTTAGCTGCTTCACAAGCCGCTACATATTCAGCCTCCATGGTGTAGTCGGCAATGCAAGATTGCTTTATGCTCCGCCACACAATAGCCCCACCACCTAGGGTGAACACTGATCCAGATGTGGATTTCCTGGAATCAACATCCGTCTGAAAATCAGAGTCTGTGTATCCCCTTAGGATCATATCCTCACTGGAATATACTAGCATATAATCTCTCGTTCTCTTAAGATATTTGAGAATGTGTTTCACAGCCACCCAGTGATCCAATCCCGGGTTTGACTGAAACCTACTGACTACTCCCACTGCAAAGCAGATGTCCGGTCTCGTGCATAACATGGCATACATGAGACTACCAACTACTGAGGCGTATGAGATATGTCTCATTTCCTCAACACTTTGAGGTGTCTTAGGGGACTGTTCCTTTGACAAATGAATTCCATACGGATAAGGCAGATTGCCTTTCTTGGAATTCTGCATCCCAAATCGCACAAGGATCTTGTCGATGTAGGATGCCTGAGACATAGCTAACAATCGTTTCTTGCGATCCCGAAGTATCTGGATCCCAAGAACATAACTGGCCTCTCCCAAATATTTCATTTGGAATTGCTCAGCTAGCCAGGTTTTTACGTCTGATAATATCCTTACATCATTCCCAATGAGTAAAATATCATCAACGTATAAAACAAGAAAAACCACCTTCCCGTCAATGACGCGCTTGTATACACAAGGCTCATCAACATTCTGCTCAAAATTATAAGACTTGATCGTTGTGTCAAATCTTATATTCCAAGATCGAGATGCCTGCTTGAGTCCATAAATGGACCTTTGCAGTTTGCAAACTTTTTGCTCTTGACCTTGGGCGATGAACCCTTCTGGTTGTATCATATAGATACTTTCATCAAGATTGCCATTCAAGAATGCAGTCTTGACATCCATTTGCCAAATTTCATAGTCATAATATGCGGCAATGGATAGAAGAGTGCAGATGGATTTAAACATAGCTACAGGCGAGAAAGTTTCCTCATAGTCAACTCCCTCTTTCTAGGTATAACCCTTGGCCACTAGTCTAGCCTTGAAGGTCTGTACCTTCCCATTTGATCCCCTCTTCCTCTTGTAGATCCACTTGCAACCTATGGTTTCACCCCATCAGGTTGGTCTACAAGTACCCAGACCGAGTTGGAGTACATGGACTCCATCTTTAGGTTCATGGCTTTGAGCCATTCCTCTTTGTCAGAATCATCCATTGCACTACTATAGGTCAATGGATCATCTATACCATCGCTGAAGGTGACAACTTGTGCCTCTCCAACCCCTAGGTAGCGATCAGGTTGTCGCACAATCCTCCCACTGCATCTAGGTGGTAGATCATTCTGATTGGGTAGCATCTGACTATCAGATATCGAAGGTGCTATGTATTTGTCAACTTTCTTGATGATGGCGTGCTGGTCGAACCAGTAAGTAACTCCTCGAGTAATATTTTACTACGAGGCTTGAACTACCTCATGTAGTCCTCCTCTAGAAACATAGCATTTGTCGATACAAATACTTTGTTATCATCGGGGCTGTAGAAGAATCCACCCCTAGTCTCCTTCGGGTAGCCTACAAATAGGCACACCTGAGAACGTGGTTCCAACTTTGTAGTCTTATTCTTCAGCACATGTGTTGGACACCCCCATATGTGGAAATGTCGTAAACTAGTTTTACGACCATTCCATAACTCTAAGGGAGTCTTAGGAACAGACTTAGATGGAACTACATTAAGGATATACATTGCAGTTTGCAGTGCATATCCCCAGAATGAACTAGGTAGTGAGCTATAATTAAACATATATCTCATCATGTCTAGTAGGGTTCGATTTCTCCTTTCTGCAACACCATTTTGTTGTGGTGTTCCAGGTGCTGTGAGCTGGGATACTATCCCATGCTCAACTAAGAATTCCTTGAAATCTTTGTCAAGGTATTCCCCTCCACGATCTGATTGTAGAGTTTTGATTGTCTTACCTAATTGGTTCTCAACCTTAGCACAATACTCCTTGAACTTTTCAAAGGTATCTGATTTGTGATGCATTAGGTAGACATACCTATATCTTGAATAATCGTCAATGAATGTGACGAAGTATTCATAACCACCTCGGGCTTTTACATTCATCGGTTCGCAAACGTCCGAATGTATTAGTTCTAGTGGTTGATTGGCTCTTATACCTTTTCCAGTGAAAGGTCTCTGAGTCATTTTTCCTTCTAAACAGGATTCACAAACTGGTAAAGTCCCGAGCTTTAACTGGTTTAAGGCTCCGTTCTTTATCAATCTATTTATCCGGTCAAGGTTGACGTGACCAAGTCTAAGATGCCATAAATATGTGTCATCGTGAGAAATCTTTGGCCGTTTTTTTTTAGGTTTTTCAACCTCGAACATTTCAATGTTGAGCAGTGACCTATGTGTTAACGGTCTTAACACATACAAGTTATTTTCTGAGTTTCTTGTGCATATAGTTAATCCATTTCTACCAATAATAACCAAATTTCTATTAAAAGAAACTGAATAACCATCATCCAAAAGTCTAGAAACAGAAATCAGATTCCTGCGAAAATCAGGAATGAATAACACATTGTTCAAATTTAAATAACTATTATTAATAAAATTTAAACTGGAAACTCCCACTGCTTTTGCTGAAACGGAATCCCCTATCCCGACCCTCATGGTGTAATCACATTCAGCAAGGTCCCTCCATGAATCAAGTAGCTGTAAAGAAGAACAAACATGGTTAGTGGCCCCAGAATCAATAATCCAAGTGGATTTATCATCCTCCACTAATAAAGATTCAACAACGAGTAAATCATATTTACCTGTTTCCTTTTTCTCCTTTAGCTCAGCAAGGTATTTAGGACAGTTCTTTTTCCAATGCCCATTCCTGTCGCAGTGGAAATATTTTCCTTTGGGCTTGGCATCCTTGGAGCCTTTCTTGTTCTTTTTTTCATGGGCTTACCCTTAGCCTTTCCAGTGCTTTTCTTCTCTTCTTCTTTGCAGATTTAGAAGATTCGGCAACATTTGCCTCTGCATTGGACTTACGAGGATCCACAAGCATGGACTCGTAATGGGTGAGCTCATTAAGCAGTTGGGTCAAAGTAAAAAACAACTTGTTCATAACATAGTTCTTTTAAACTGCAGGAAACTCTTCAGAAGAGTTTCCATAATCATGGTCACCTGGCTACGCTCGTCAATACGAGCTCCATAGGTTTCAACAGTGTTGAGATAAGTCATCATCCTTAAGATGTGCTCTCGGACTGATGTCCCATCCTTCATCCTAGCAGTCATCGCTGAGACCATGGCCTCATGGTGTTGACGCTCCGAAGGCTGCCCAAACATGCCCTGCAATGACTCCATCATCTGAGATGCTAGAGCCATAGGTTCATGCTTTGCAGCAAGAACCTCAGACATCCATGCTAGCAAGTAGCAACGGGATTTCACATTTGCTGCGACCCATTTTTGGTAGGTATCGTGCACAGCTTGGCCAGCATTTCTGGCCGGCTCGGGAGGACGTTCCTCCGTCAGGACAAACTTCAGGTCTTCACAGACCAGGATAGCGTTCATGTTACTTTTCCACTTAACATAGTTTTCTCCGATCAATTTATCGTTTGAGAGTATGGAAATAATTGGAGAAACCATGGCTGAAAATAAAATAAACATGCATTCAACATTCATTCATCGCATATTAAAATCATCAAAGAATTTTGGCATAAAATTAAACATGATGCAAGAACCATGAATAATGAATTAGAAACCTAAGAGAATTGCTACGCCACGGAAACCTATCATCCCACAAGTAAGTGCCGCCGTAGGGTAGGTCAAGTACTCGCATGATAGATCGAGACAATCTCAGTCAATTTAATATATGCGGGAATAACTCTTATTCCTATATTAAACAACTACCGTTTTATTTGATCAAGGAATTTCATTAACATTTAATTATTCATTTGTAAGTGTAACCCGCCGTTTCGGGATTCTTTGACTTAACGAGTGAAGTGCCGCCGTAGGGTAGGTCAGTTCACAAGATACATCTAGAATCCCTATCCTCTCGGAACCCAAACCTGATATTGACCCAAAATGGACACCATCCGTAGGGGGACGAAAACAAAGCCGTCTCGAGGCGCCTTTTGAATCTCACGTTTTTGGACTAACAACGGAGACCGTGGGATGTACTGTCGTATATCCCTCTCCCACTCACTATTTTAAATATGAAGGTTTCTATCTAAAATATCTAATATTTTATTTTAACTAGTGTGGATAAACTTATGGCGGCTAAATCATAATTGTTATTTAAACTAGTTTGTCATAAGTGAGCTAAATCAATTTTAACTATTAAAATTGTGTCACTAATATTAGTCTCTACTAATATGTTTACTCTATTAAACTAATTTAATTAGAGTGGTATAAGTGAGTTACAATATTTTAACTCTTAAAATACTACGCACTTAAGGGTTTAAAATCATGGAATTTTAAATGGTCAAAATTCAATTAAACATTTTAATAAATTTTTAGTGCGTTATAAAATCCAATGGTACGTGGAATTGTATCCCGAAGGCATACCATATTTCCGTCCATTCGGAATCGGCTATGAAATTTATATCCGGGTTTCCATCCTATATACCAATGGAATTTATTATGCACCAATAAAGCCCAATATATTAGAATTCAAGTTTTAGACTATAAATCCAATTAATCTAATTAATGATTTCAATGCATATCATTTTTTTTTTAACTTAAACATTTTAAATTACATAAAATCATAATTTTATGTTTATAATGATAATGCATCTATGACATGTTATGGCAAGTAAAATGCATGAGTGGGCACCCTAAGCTATATGACATGTTATTCAAACAATTCGAAATAAACATACATATAACATAAAAAATTATTTTGCATTGACCGGACTCTTATTTTTCCTATACTAATCTAATTAGTACAAAAGATTCACCAAGGAATTCCTTGGCCTTCAAATCCCGCTCCAAAGTGGTGTTGGTTCTCTTTGCGACTTCGGTGCTCCAAATTACAAAGAATTGAAACTTTACATTGAAAATTAAAATTACAACAAATATAAACAATGGCCTTATGGCCTTACATCCCAAAACCAAAACCAACTACAAAAATAAGAGCCAGAAAATTTACGACCAATGTAAAATCCATTCATCACATGAAATAACAAAACCATTCATCACATGAATATCACAATGTGCCCACTCATCTAAACATGCATATCATATTTATAACTCATATAAATATATTAAAAACAGAAACTTTAAATGAAAAAGGGAAGGGTTAGGAGCACTTTTCAACCTCGCTCTTGATGCCAATTGTTGGAAACGCTTTCCCTCGCGCAGCGGAAGCGGTTAGGCCCACGGATCGAACTTGAAAATTTTTTCTGCTTTGCCCTTCCTTTGGCCGAATGGTACCAGTGGGTATACTGAAATTTTTTTTCTGCTTTACACAAGATTTCAGCCCCGTAATGCCCCCGAAACAGTCCCCGAACAGCCCCTTGAACTGCAGTGAAATAGCAGACTGTTTTGCACCCGTTACACGCGTGAATTGCACCCAAACCAGTCCACAATTTGAGTGATCTGCTGTAGGATTTTAGGTCTGATTTTACACTAAAAAACAATCCAAACTCAGCCCTAAAATATCCCAAAGTGTTTCCAAAAAAAAAATGAATTAAAAACAAACAAAACCGAGCCCCAAATTGGTGATGTGCGTGCGGCAGTGGGGAACTTACTGCCTCACTGCTGTGAGTTACTAGAGAGGGGAAGAAGAGATTTCCAATGCCACAAGATCTTCCGAGCTATGTCTCGTTACTTACGGAGGGTAGTGTGGGCTACACTCACAAATTAATTCTCTAAACGATTTAGAGATCTAATCACACACCAAAATAAATTTCTGGTTCTTCAATAATCTTTCTCAACTTTCGAGAGCATGAAGAAGAGAAGGAGGCTAGGGTTTTCTATTTTGTGTATCTCTAAAAAGAAAAATATAATTTTCTTTTTATACTTAGGGTAATTTGTTTCATAAAACAAATCAACCAATAGTCTCCTACCCTTATTAATTTTTGGCCAATGTAGGGAATTTTAGTTTGATTTTGTTTCCAAAACAAACAAATCCCATTCCTTACTCAATGAGGAATTCGGCCAAGACATTGTATTTTGATTTGATTTTGTTTCCCAAACAAACAAATCCTATTCCTTATCCAATGAGGAATTCGGCCATGGTGATGAATTTTGATTTGATTTTGTTTCCCAAACAAACAAATCATATTCCTTATCTAATAAGGAATTCGGCCATGGCAAGGATTTTTGTTTCCAAAATAAATCTTAGCCTTATAAAATTATATCATATATAATTCAATATTCTGTTTTTAATAATTATCATATAATTATTAATACCCTACATTAACTTTTAATGTATAGTTTCAAGTGTGATGTAATTAATATTATTAATTATATTAATAATATTTATTCTTTGTGAGTATATAATTGGACTGTCCAATTATATTAACTCCGCTTAAGTATATCGAGCTAGCACGGGGACCAAATGGACCTACGGTTCCGAGATCCAATAATCTCGAAATATTAATTAAGCTCTTAATTAAATATTCCGAATTATTAACTCCGGGTTATTCCACTAAAAATCCGAAGTTGCACTCTCGTTGCCGTAGATGAACTATTAAGCCGAACCAAGTCGGTGTCCACCGATATAGTCATTGCATACGAATTGATCATTCACGAGTTTCTCGTAATTAGAGCCGGGTCATAATATCCGTTATACCCCTCTAATTATTTTTACCTTAAGTACCATTGATTCTCCAATGAACGATTTATTCATAAATATTATGAATATTAATCTTTCTATTCGTAATAGAAAGACTTGAGCGCTCAAATCGTTCAAGTACCGAATCAACCCTTAAGAAAGATACTCATCTACTTCTCGCAAGAAGGAGTGAACTCCATGTCTATGTAAAACGTTCCCAGCTACAAAAAAAACTGTGCCCCCAAAGTACGTAGCTATTGGTTGGGATTGCTACACCAACCTCACCTTTGTAAATCAAAGGACACAGCCTGCCATGCAGGAGTTCGTAGTACACTCAGGATTAAGATCAATCAATATATGACCATCAAGTAGATAGAAATGACTTTCTTTTCTTAACGGATATTATAAGAATGTCATTTCTATCTGGGTCCAGTCCTATATGATCGCATCATACAAGGTGCCTCCATTCTCATGTCTCTACATGGACGATCCGGATTAAGATCGCCATACAAATATAAAATGGACCGCAGCTATAGATAAACCACAAACAAAGTACCCGGTTTGTTTGCTCTCTATGGACTATTTAAGATTACTAACTTCAGACTCAAATCCTCTGGTGTATGACACTCATACACTAAGTCTGAAGGTACATAAGTAATCTACGGTATTTACGAAGATATATAATATGCGAAAGATAAACAAACAATTTGATAAATGAATAATGCATCATTTTATTTCAAAACGCATGAAACCGTTTACATCACATGTAGCTCTAGGGCATACATCCCAACAAAAAAACCCTAAAATTAGTGTTCTAGGTCGCTGTGGGGCGCCAGAAAGTTGGCACCGCGGCGCCAAACTCTCTGTGTGTATATATGGAACCCTGAAGGGGCACCACAACGCCATAAGTTGGGCGCCGCGGCGCCAGTCACAAATTATGGCTGCTATTTTCTGCATTCTTCGCTCTTCCCGCGTGCTTCCGATACGTCCGATTGGTCCCAAAACACGTATAAATGCCCCAATATCCATATATTAATGTCTCCTACAAATAAAACATAAAAGAAATACAAAATACATTAAATGATACAGGAAATAACAAAATAGCAAGCTAAGAATGCGTGAATAAGGGGTATAAATCGCACGTATCATGTAGATATAGATTCGGGACTAGGGGACAGCGATACGTAATGCCTATGGATCCCCAACTATAATATTTTGGGGGATTGTGATACGTAATGACCCAAGATACCAGAGATTCGTAGAGATGTGTTTAGGGGATGACGATACGTAACGCTCCTAGATATGAGATTTGCAGTGATGTGCCTATGGGGACGGTGATACATTATGCCCATAGGTACTAGACTTTACAGAGACGTATTTAGGGGGATGAGGATACGTAATACCCCTAAATACTAGAGTTTTACAGAGATACATGTTTTACGATGATTTGGTTTTGTAAAGGATTTTAGAGACAACAAATTTTGAAATTAGATTTTATTCCTGTATATTTTAATACAATAGAGTTCGTTATAACATGGTTTGAATTCAATTTGATTTATAATATATTTTGATTTTTCTGACGTTCATGTTTGATTGTTTTATAGTAACCACTCATGAGTTTTATAATAGATTATGGTTCATGAGTTTTTAGAATTTTTATAATATTTGATTTCAAGTGTTTCAGTCTATTTTTCAACAAAAAGATGTTCGTAAATTCATAAGATTTTTTCAAATAAATATTTTCAGACACAAAAAGAAAGTTTTTAGTATTTAATGATTGATTGATTTTATTAAGTTTATTTCGATTTATATTCACTCACTCAATATTTCAAAATACCCACCCACGATACCGAATCTATTTTGCAAGACTTCTGTAGGACGAGCTCGTGAAACTGAATACTGTTTTGCAGTTACTAGGGTGTCATAAGTCCGTTGAGTTGGGTACCTTGAGCATTGTATTGTCATAGTTATGTTTTGGGAAATTATGTGGAAAGTTAACTGTAATTAGATTAGTAAAGTTTGTTATAACAAGATAGTACACATAAATTATTGTTAATAATTTTATATATATAAAATTATTAACAATAAAAGTGCAATATTGTCCTGCAAGAAGAAAATGAAATCATATCAAGCCTAGACTATAGTTGCAGAGAGAAAGTAAAATAGGACAATAATACCTTGTGTAGTTGATGACCACCTTTGATTTCCTCAACAATGTTACGAAACTTGAGCTAAAATGAAAAATATATAAATTAGAACGCTTGGAAACCATATGATTAATTCTTTCAAACACTCATGACAGAAGCAAATTTTATGAATTTACATCACCTCGTAAGTTTTTATTAGTTTGAAACGATCTTTACGAACACACGTCACAAACTCTTTGCCCGTAAAGACCTACCAAACAATCAAAATCACAAATGGTATAATATCATCAGCAAACAATCATAGATCTAAATAATACAAACAGAGCTTGACCTCTTTGAGCTGGAGTATCTTGTGGGGAATTGCTGTATGGGCTTTAATTAAAGGGAATGATCCAGAGGATACATGGATATAAATAAGACAAAACCATATGTTGATGGTGTTTTCAGGTCCTATGTTATTTAAGGAGCACGGCAGGGGTAAAAAGGGTAATTCCCTTCTTGATCGAGATCTTTAATGCCGACCCGACCACATAAGTGTTATAGAGCCAACAGGTAGAGACCGAGCACTTAATGATTGGTGACCGACCACTTTGGCTCGGATGACTGGGCATTATCAGATCGGCAGAAGCATTCTCAGTTCAAAGGACTTTCATGACCGACCTCATGAAGACCGACCAGATAGCGAGGCGTACCCAGGAAGATAAGACATCCTATTTTCTCGGATAAAATGACAAATTATCATACTTTCACGGGGAGAACTGGTGAATCAGTGTCTTAATAGGACAAGAGAAGAAAATATAGTTTTTAATTAGGAATCCTTGTGGAAGAAGGAGAGTAATTCGACTAGGAAACCCTTGTAAAAGAATGAGTCTGATTTATGTACTATTATAAATAGAAGGGTAGAGTATGTGTAAGAGATATCAGAATCAAGAACAAGATCACTACGATCAAGCTTGCAAACATAAGAGATATCAGAGAAGCGTATCTCAGTAATAAAAAGTATCATTCTGTTTGTGTCCGTGGACGTAGGTTGGACCTGATCCGCCGAACCACGTTAAATCTCCTTGTTGATTGATGCATTTATCTGTCTTCTGCTAAATTTGCCTTTGGTTCCCACATAACCAAACAAATTCACTATTGAGGGATGACTGTCTCGGGAGTAATATTCCTAAATTACCCTGAGACTAAAATCCGCCGTCAAAAGTTAGCGACGTCTGTGGGGAACTCCAACAAAAAGCAGCTCGCGTAAAAAGACAATGTCAGAAGGCGGAAATCATCAGTCATTAGGGAGTCCAGCTACGGACTGGATGAAAAAGATGGAAGAAAGCATGAAATCCATGATAGATCGACTGGAGAAAATGGAATGGATGAACAACGAGAGACCGGAAGCCGGAACCAGCCGAAGAAGAGGTGAAAAAGCAGAAGGTAAAAGGATTGCAGATATAAGTGAAGACGATGAACCCATGAGGAAGGGTCCATACGGGATAAAATCCATAGTCGTAGAAAAAGATTTACAAACAGATGACACATGGGAAGAAGAAGAAGGAAGACAATCGCCAGATTCCTCCTATGATAGTCTCCGCGACTCCAGAGGAAAAAACAGGGAGTATGTCGAGAATGTGCTGGAAACTTCAAGGCATGAGGAGCACCGCACCCGGGGCAATAGAAAGCGACATGGCAGCACAAGTAGTGAGATGAAGTCTTGGCTAAAAAAAGAGATGGCCAAATGGGGGGTAAACCTCAAGACTAATGCAGGAGATACCCGGGAGAATGAGGAGGAATCTCCCCTCACAGAAGAAATAAGGTCAGCAAAGTTCCCGAGGCGATTCAACATGCCGACCATGACGCCCTACAAGGGTCATACCGACCGAAATCCCATATTGAGAGTTTTGTCCTATTAATGGAAGTCCAAGGAGTAGTAGGAGATGCCATCTGCAAAGTATTCCCCCTGACCTTGGGCGGATCCGCCATCCTATGGTACAGAAGTCTGGCCCCGGGGAGCATCAGAAGCTTCACGCAACTTAAAAAGTCGTTCATTCGGCACTTCAAGGGGGACTGCGTCCCTAAAAAGACAATTGGAGAGTTGAGACTCATGAAGCAAGGAGATGACGAGCCCCTAAAAACTTTCATTGAGAGGTACCACAATATGGTACTCGAAGTCGGAGGATATGAGTCCCTTGAGGCCTTGGAAAGTTTAAAAGGAGCCTTAAGGGTCGGAAAACTGTGGACTCACCTAAGGATCTAGGACACACCAGATTATGCTACCGCTCTGGAAGTAGCCCGAAAGTTCGTCTCGTTAGAAAATGAAGAGAAAATCTCCCGGAGAGGGCCATCTATCAGAGATAGGACAATAAGGGCAGAGGCCCCCCACCGGCCAGACAGAGAGTTCAAAAAACTCCTCCCGAGACGCAAAGAATTCAAACCAATGCCTCGGAATGACCAGGAAAGATGAGTCCTGACCCGAGTAAACCACGTAGTCCGGGAAGAAGCATATATTCCCCTGAGCAAGCCACCAAGGCAGATCATCATGGAGATACAAAGAAAATGCCTCTTGATAGAACCCGACCTCAAGATATTTCCCCAGATAAAATGAATAAGAAATCTTATTGCATACATCATAATCTGAGGGGACATACAGCGGACGAGTGCAAGGATTTGCGGGAACAGATGGAAGACCTAGCACGGAATGGGTACTTAAATAATTATATTGACCATGAAACTATGGCGGCCAAACAGAGGGCACGAAGCCGACATGTGAACATCATCGCCGGGGGGAAGACACTGGCCGGAGACTCTAACCGGTCAAGAAAAAACTATAGCCGAGTTCGGGGGACCGAGGTACTGGAAACAGAACGGTCCTCGGTACTACGAGGAGGTCGGTCGGTACCCATAATGTTCACCGATGAGGATGCTCGAGGGGTGAGTTTCCCCCATGACGATGCGTTAATAATCAAGGCAACAATCGGCGGCTCAGAGGTAGACAGAATCTTGGTAGATCCTGGAAGTGCAGTAGACATAATCTCCAAAGAAGCTTTAGAGGGCCTGAGAGTGGAGTATGCAACTCTAACCGACGACGACACCCCCATATACGGCTTCGGGGGCTCAACGGTCGTCCCACTGGAAATGATACAATTGGCCATGACGATCGGGATTCACCCCAGAACCCGGACGATCATGATAAATTTCACAGTAGTAGACTGCATGAGCAGTTACCAAGTCATTGTCGGCCGGCCTTTCATGATGAAGACAAAGGTCGCGATGTCCTGCTATTACCTAAAGCTGAAATTCCCCACCCGGGAAGGAATCAGAATCGTATGCGGGAGTCAGAAAGTAGCCCGCAGCTGTTTTGCCACTCTCACAAGAAACCATATGCATTGAAGTAGGTACCAGGAAAAGGCAGGAGAATGAAAAAGGAGAAGAAGCAAGTGGGGACCCGGGTCCTCGGCCAAACAAAGCTGCCCGGCTAGGAGCGATCGAAGAATTGGAAGGGATAGAACTCTTCGGACCCGGGAAGGGCATAAAAATTGGGGGAAACTTAGACAAAAACCTGAAACAAGGCCTGCTGGAATGTCTTAAGGAGTACACAGACATCTTCGCATGGGGGCACGACGACATGCCCGGGATTGATCCGAAATTCATCAATCACCGCTTGGCAGTAAACCCGTCACACAAGCCAGTCAAGCAGAAAAGAAGAACCTTCAATCAGGAACGGTGCAGGGCAGTAGCGATCGAGGTGGACAAGTTATTGAAAGATGGTTTCATCAGAGAAGTAAAATACCCGGAGTGGGTATCAAACATGGTACTGGTGAAGAAGTCAAACGGAAAATGGAGGATGTGTGTGGATTTCACCGACCTGAACAAGTCATGCCCGAAAGACAGCTTCCCATTGCCAAACGTAGATCAACTAGCAGAAACAACAGCCTACCAGGGACTGCTAAGCTTTATGGATGCCTTCTCAGGATACAACCAGGTCAAGATGCACCCATCAGACGAGGAAAAAAAAACTTTTGTCACCGACCAGGGGCTCTACTGTTACAAAGTAATGCCTTTCAAACTGAAGAATGCAGGGGCAACTTTTCAAAGGCTGGTCAAAAAAATTTTCAAACCGCTCATTGGCACATCAATGTTGGTATATGTTGACGACATGATAACAATGTCCAGAGAGCCAGAATGCCACGTGACCGATTTGAGAAAAAACCTTCGAATTACTAAGGAAACACGATCTAAAGCTCAACCCGGAGAAATGTTCTTTCGGAGTAGCCTTAGGGAAGTTTTTGGGTTACATGGTAAGCTCCCGAGGCATAGAAGCCAATCCACAGAAGATCCAAGCCGTACTGGACTTGAAATCTCCCAGGACGGTAAAAGAAGTGCAAAGTCTAACCGGCAGATTGGCCGCGCTCAACCGATTCATCTCCCGAGTAACAGACAAGTGCCACCCTTTCTTCAAAGTCATCAAGGAGGCCAAAAAGGAAATCGATTGGACGCCGAAATGCGAGGAAGCTTTCCTACAGTTAAAACAATACCTAACACAGCCCCCGCTTCTAGCAAATCCACTCCTGGGAGAAACCTTATACTTGTACTTAGCGTATCAGAGCACGCAGTAAGCTCGGTGCTGGTACAAGAGGTCGATAAGGTCCAAAGGCCAGTATACTATGTCAGCAAAGCTCTGTTAGATGCTGAGACCCGATATCCAGTACATGAACTGGTCGCCCTGTCATTGATTACTGCAGCCCGGAAACTACGACCCTACTTCCAAGCCCATCCTATTGGGGTTTACACCGATTATCCTATGAGACATATTCTACAAAAACCAGAAGTTTCGGGCAGGCTAATGAAGTGGTCGGTGGAGTTAAGTGAACACGGCATTTCTTACCTCCCAATGATGGCAGTAAATGGGCAGGCTTTGGCAGATTTTGTCGCAGAATTCACAGAACCCTAGGTCTTGACTGTGGGGGAAGGCAAATGGGAGATGTCAGTAGACGGATCTGCCAGATCACAAGGCAAGGGAGCTGGAATCATATTGAAAAGCGACAAGGGTGAAGAGGTATTGTTCGCCTTGAGGTTCGCCTTCGAGGCCACAAACAATGAGGCAGAGTATGAGGCAATTCTGGCCGGTCTTAGGCTATGCACGGTGGTAGGAGTCCACGACGTAGTAATAAGAAGTGACTCTCAGCTAGCTGTTCAGCAGCTGAAAGGCGAATTCCAAGTCAGGGAGCCGAGTATGATAGCCTACTTGGCTGAAGTAAAAAGGTTGGTGGGAAGAATGGGGAACGTACACTTTAAGAAAATCAGTCGAGAAGACAACTGCGAGGCAGACTCCTTGGCATGACTCGCATCTTCGATAAAATCAGAGAACCCCAGAATAGTCCCTCTAATCTGCCTCCGAGAAAAGAGCGTGGGAGAATTCGAAGTAAAATTATTGGATGAGGAAGACAAAACCTCGTGGATACAGCCAATTAAGAAATATTTGGAAACATGGGAGACACCCGAGGAGTGCTCTACCGGAGGGGCCACACAGTACCCCTCCTAAGATGTTTAGCGGAAGAAGAGGCCGATTATGTACTCAGGGAAATTCACGCGGGCATCTGTGGGAGTCACGCCGGAGGACAATCGATGGCCTTTAAAGCTTTAAGGCAAATGTTCTATTGGCCAACTATGCATCAGGACGGCATAAGAGTAGCCCGGAAATGCGAAGGATGCCAGAAGAATGCAATATTCACCACCAGCTAGCAGAGCAGTTAACCACCCTGTCCAGTCCCTGGCCATTTGCTCAGTGGGGGCTAGATATCATCGGACCAATGCCAAAGGGACGTGGACAGGTAAAATACGCCATTGTGGCCATAGACTATTTCACCAAATGGGTGGAGGCCGAACCCCTATCCACCATCACAGAGAAGAAGGCCACAGAGTTTTTGAAAAAGAATATTATCTGCAGGTTCGGAATCCCACGGGATGTCGTCACCGACAATGGAAAACAGTTCGATAGCAAGTGATTCAGGAAACTCTGCGGAGACCTCCAGATCGCCTTAAGGTTCGCCTCACTAGCCCACCCCAAGTCAAACGGACAGGTTGAGGCGGCAAACAAAACCATCAAGGCAAATCTTAAAGCTCGACTCGGATCCTGAAAGAGCTTATGGGTCGAGGAATTGCTGGAAGTATTCTGGGCACACTGGACGACCTATAAAAATTCTACATGGGAGACCCCGTTTTCCTTATCATACGGGTGTGAAGCAGTTATTCCAGCAGAGATCGGAATAACTACCCACATGGTCCGTCATTTTGAGAGCGGAAAGAATGAAGAACTTATCAGAAGCCACCTCGACCTAATCGAGGAAAAAAAGAGAGAAGTCAGCCATAAAGACATCAGTTTATCAATAAAGGATGGCCCGCTTCTACAACAAAAAAGTTCGAACTCCCGTCTTCCACCCAGGCGACCTGGTATTAAGAAGAGTCACTCTGAACACTCGAAGACCGGAAGAAGGCTCGTTAGAAGCCAAGTGGGAAGGGCCCTACAAAATTGCAGAGGTGGTAAGGCCATGGGTCTACATCTTAGAACAGCTGGATGACACACGATTAAGGAAACCCTGGAATACCGAGATGTTAAGAAAATACTTTCAATAGATTCTTTTTTTTTTGCAGCAACCCGACAAGGGGTAGGAGCTCAATGTAAAGCCTTTCTCGAAATATCCCGCAGAGAGCTGTAAGAAGGGCAGTATGTCCCCGAATATGAATAAAACTTTCTCTTTTCAAAATTTCACCCGCTCTTTTAATTAAAATGGAAAGCCATATTCAAAATTTCGGGGGCATACTCGACGCAATGATCCGGGGTCAAAGCACCAAATCCGTAACAAACCGACCAGATTCACTTAACTTACAAAAAATCAAGGGATAAGAAGCGCGACATGAGCACAGAAACCCTTCGATTTACAGGGAACATTCCGAGACAGAAATCGCAAAGAAGGGATACCCCCAGAAGATGGCCTTACCAGGCCGATTTAGGAAAGACGGAGCAGAGAATGTGCCCGCATATATTCCACCCACCTGATTAATGGATCCGCGAGAAGCATAGCACGGGGATGGATGATTCCCCCGTGGCGTTTGCTTGCTCCAGTGTTACCGAACACAAGGAGGAATATTCCCCGGTTTGTCTCGGACACTCTCTGATCCTCACCCACCTGATTAATGGATCCGCGAGAAGCATAGCACGGGGAGGGATGATAACCCCGTGGCTTTTGCTTGCTCCAGTGTTACTGAACACAAGGAGGAATATGCCCTTAGTGTCTCGGACACTCTCTGATCCCCACCCACCTGATTAATGGATCCGCGAGAAGCATAACACGGGGATGGATGATACCCCTGTGGCATTTGCTTGCTCCGGTGTTACAAAACATGAGGAGGGATATGCCCTTAATATTTCTGACACTCTTCGATCATTACTCGATCACTCGGATCCAAGAGAAGTATAGCCCGGGGATGGGTTGTGCCCCCGTAGCGTATGCTTGCTCCAGCGTTGTAAGGAGGAGCCCTCAAATGATACACAAGCTCCATGGAGACCTGAAGTATAGAGGATGTGCCCTTACCATTTTAAAATGCTCTTTGATCCAAATCCTGGTTCGCCGGGACTCTGAATTGAAAGATTCAGGATTGTGTTTTGGAAACCTCGAACATGACGCTGTTTTAAGGAATCCGTGCTGATTGTTTACACTTTAGAATTTTATTTTGGGATAAGTGCTAAGTCACCCCCGCCTTTTAAATTTTATTTTCAAAGTTTTGTTTTTGTTTTTCGCTGGTCTGGCAAGGGGACGCCCGTACCAGATTCGGTAGGGCTTCAAAAGGTTGATTCATTTCCCTTCTGAATAAAACCCAAGGATTAATCGGCTCGGGGCTGGATTCGTTCCGCCGAGGCCACTTGGTTAATCGGCTCGGGGTTGGATTCGTTCCGCCGAGGCCACTTGGTTAATCGGCTCGGGGCTGGATTCGTTCCACCGAGGCCACTTGGTTAATCGGCTTGGGGCTGGATTCGTTCCACCGAGGCCACTTGGTTAATCGGCTCGGGGCTGGATTCGTTCCGTCGAGGCCACTCGGTTATTCAGCTCGGGACTGGATTTCGTTCCGCCGAGGCCACTTTGTTTCTCTCAGCTCGGGGTCGGGTTACGTCCCACCGAGTCGGCTTCTTTGGACTGGGGATGTAACATTCCCCCAGAGCCTAGTGTTTCTCTCAGCTCGGGGTCGGGATACATCCCACCAAATCCATCTTCTCAAACTGGGGACATAACATTCCCCCAGTGAGCCAAATGTTTCTCCTAGTTCGGAGTCGGTCCTCAAGCGGACGTTTTTGGGAGAGCAACCAGAACAAGTCATGAAAGATCAAAAAAGAAAAGTGGAACAGAAATATACAAAATGTTCACATAAATAGGGACCTGGAATGAGTAATTACAAATAAATAGATAAATATAAGTGTGTTCGGGGTTACACGAGGCCCCGTTCGGGTTACCCCTTGTCAGTTAGCCCGCGCATGGGCATGTGGTTCTTCCTCAGCAGGCTCAGATGACGGATGGCTCGGCTCGGCCTCAGGAGGCGGGATATCAGCTTCTACATCGGCAACCTGGGAGACCCATACTTCAAGGATCAGAGGAACCTCAGGGAGGATCTCGTCAGGAGCAGGAACCTCGGGTCAGTCCTCGTGAAGAGTTGGGAGAACCGGGGCAACCGAAATAGGATTAGGGTCTATCACTTCCTCAGAAGAAGGGGGCAGTCATTCTTTAAACTCCTCTTCTGAGATTTCACCCTTGCAGAAGCGAATGGCCGCATGGATAGGCCCCATGTCCAGGTTGGGCAGTACCATCGGAATAATTTCAGCACAATCACCAACCCATTTGAGGCGGATGAAGTCCCTCTCGACCTCCAACTCAAGTTCTCTTCTCCTAAGATCGGCACGGGCCCGTTCCAACTCCTCGTCTTTGGCCCTCAGCTTAGATTCAACACTACGCACTTCCACATGCAGGATCCTGTTATCAGCCTGGGCAGCCTCCAAGTCCTTCTTGGCGGCTTCATCATTTTTTCTCTCTAAAGAGGCAGTAGCCCGAAGAGCTTTGTTTGTTGTATGAGCCTCAACAGCAGTCAGGTCCAGATTTTTTATGTTTTCTTCTTTACGAACCAGCTTGACTTCCGCTTCAGAGAGTCGGTTCTGAAGCCTCTGGGCCTGGCCACCATCGGACGGAAGGCTCAGGAGAAGATCCTTATTCTTGGCCGCAAGATAGAGCGCCTACAAAAAAGAAACATAGAATCAGAAATCAAACTAAGTTATGAACTCACGCCGGGAATAAACGAAGAATAACTACATTTTCCATCTGAGAACAAAACAAGGTAACCACATCCTCGGGAGAGAGATCTTCGTATCTCGAAATTTTGGCCGGAGGAACCGCCTCGGCCAGCTCATTGATGGCCGGCACCAGATGAGAAGTGGCCTCCCGAATGCCCTGACCGAGGTCGTCTATGCCAAGAATCACAGCGCCTTTCTGTTTTTTAGAGGAACCCTCCGGTACTTTTTTCTCTTTCCGGACGGGCTGCCTCTTGCTCAGGACCCGTTCCTCCTCCGCCTCCCGGACCAGCTCGGTTTCCTCCGCCACGAATGGACGCTTCATTTTTTCTAGTAGATTTTGACGGGCTGGCAGGCCGGGCGGAGATTGTTGGCAATACCCTGGAAGGTGAGGATAAGCATTGGATATCCAACAGGGCCGCCTCTTCAGTCACTCCTCTGGCCTCAGCAGTCGCTGGCCGTCTCCGAGAGGGCCCGATCCTAACCTGGCTGATTTTCTTTGTCGCGCCAGCCAGTTTATCAAGGTATTTTGGCTTTCTTGACATGCCTACACAAAAAAAAGGGAGAAGAAGAGAAGAGAGAGAATGAAGAAGGCGAAAGCAAGAAAAGTGGTCAGTCCAGAATTTGAACAAGAAAATTCAAATTATCACCATGCTAAACAAACAAGGAGACTGATTAGAAGGTTAGTAAAGCCCACATATCCGCCCCGGGACCTTCGGAGGAGCAGTCTGAATCAGACCCGACTCAATAAAGGCCTCATCGTTGACCAACTGCTTCCAATGATCGGCATATAGCCGAGCCCAGCGTACCCACACCCGGACCTGGTGGGAAACCTTAGGAGCATCCCTCCAACAAGCTGGGAAGAGTCAAAGCAGTTAGAAATCTACCGTAAAGTCAAAAAGCAGGAATACCGAGGGTTAGATTCCTAACCTCCCGCTCTAAAGATATCCGGGACGGAAACCTCCTCTTCATAAGATCTCAGGACCCGTCCCTAATCTCCGGTGGCCTAGAACCATAAATCCTTGAAGTTTTTGTTGGAGTCGGGAAGTTTGCGGATAATATTTGATGAGTCGGCATAAGCAGAGAGGTAGTACCAACCATGATGCATTCTTAGGTTGGCCTTCAGTCGATACAACCTCTTCACTTCATCAAAACAGGGTTCGCCGAGCCCCGCCCGACTCCAAATCACATATAGCCCAGCCAGAATCCTCCAGCTATTCAGGCTCAATTGGCAAGGGGCGATCTCCTTCTTGGTCAGTATCCAGGCAAAGTAACATTGAAGTGGTAGCCGAAGACCACACTCAAAGAAAGCCGGAAGAAGGGCCACCGAACCCTCATCAGGTTGGCTAGCACGATCCATTGGCCCGGGGACTTCAAGAGCGATATCTATAGGAATGTCATACCATTGCCGGAGCAGTGCAAGGTCGTCTTTAGTTATCTTGGAAGGACGGTCCATGTCCAGATCCGAGGAGTTAAAATCACCGGGCTCTGGGTCCTTCCGAGGGATCCTCTGATGGTAAGTATCTTGTGCAATTTCAGAAGGGGTGGGGGTAGTATCGAGGTCCTCTATGCTTGGTGCCCCCGAGTTCGAGGAGAGCTCTTCAACAGAAGGGGACGGAGGTTTAGCAGGGTTTACAGAGGAAGAGCTGGTGTCAGACATCCCTGACATCCGAGGAATAAAAGAAAAAGGGGGGGGGGGAGGTGGGCCAGTCTACAGCTAAATTCTAAAGCTAGAGCCTGTGGGTTCTAAACGCCCTAACGATATCCATCAAACCATAAATCTCTCCTTAGCGACATCGAAGTAAACAAAAAACAGACCGAAGAATCTCCAAATCCCAAAATCCAGACAAGCTTCACAAAAAAAAAAACAAACAATAAATAGGACTCGCAACTCATGAAGAAGAAAAACAAGGAGAACGTTCAGAAAAACTTACTTGTTTCTTTCGAAAAGATGAAAGTTTGCTCGGTGTGATCTGGTTGTTCTTCGAGTTTACTGATCACAGTTGGGAAGGAGGAGTTCTCACGATTAAGGAAGTCGAAATGTTCGTAAAAGAAAGCAACAGTGTTTTCTCCGTTTTGATATTATCTGTTCGGTGCATTTGTGGCCATTGGATTGAACGAAAGCGTCAGATATACGCCACGTGTCGTCTTTTAAAATTATCTTCCAAAATTAAATGGACGGATGAGATTGGACGTCCTTTGCGTTAACAATAGCGGTCAGATTGTTCGCTTTTGGGCGGGAAAGCGATGGATGGTTGACAAGTGGCAGGCTCCCGTTGATCCCTAGAAGTGATCTGATGGGCATTTAAAAGGATGTGACGGTTGCGCGTCTCGAGGGGCAAAATTACAGAAGGGCAATAAGGGGATTTCACCTTAGTAGGAAGAAAGTCAGACCGATCATGATGTAAGTGTGGGCCGACGAAATTTCTCCTTCAGAAGATCGGCTATCAGTTCATCAACCGTACCACTCTTATATAGTTCCCGACACCAACTTGTATGACTCGTTGGAATTGAGAACCAGGGGACAGATGTTGATGGTGTTTTCAGGTCCTATGTTATTTAAGGATCACGGTAGGGGTAAAAATGGTAATTCCCTTCTTGATCGAGATCTTTAATGCCGACCCGACCACATAAGTGTTATAGAGCCAACAGTTAGAGACCGAACACTTAATGATTGGTGACCGACCACTTTAGCTCGGGTGATCGGGCATTATCAGATCGGCAGAAGCATTCTCAGTTCAAAGGACTATCATGACCGACCTCATGAAGACCGACCAGATAGCGAGGCGTACCCAGGAAGATAAGACATCCTATTTTCTAGGATAAAAATACAAATTATCCTACTTTCACGGGGAGAACTGGTGAATCAGTGTCTTAATAGGACAAGAGAAGAAAAGATAGTTTTTAATTAGGAATCCTTGTGGAAGAAGGAGAGTAATTCGACTAGGAAACCCTTGTAGAAGAAGGAGTCTGATTTCTGTACTATTATAAATAGAAGGGTAGAGTATGTGTAAGAGATATCAGAATCAAGAACATGATCACTACGATCAGCTTGTAAATAAGAGATATCAGAGAAGCGTATCTCAGTAATAAAAAGTATCATTATGTTTGTGTCCGTGGACGTAGGTTGGACCTGATCCGCCTAACCACGTTAAATCTCCTTGTTGATTGGTGCATTTGTCTGTCTTCTGCTAAATTTACATTTGGTTCCCACATAACCAAACAAATTCACTATTGAGGGAGGACTGTCTCGGGAGTAATATTCCAAAATTACCCTGAGACCAAAATCCGCCGTCAACACCATATAAAAAAAATTATTAATTCATAACATAAACAAACAAATGTTATAACTCTTTCTAACTGCTACTTATAATCCTGCTGGGAAGGGGCAAAATAACTTGCTACTCTGCGGATCTCGATTTTACTACTGCACGAAAGCGCACATATCACTCAAGTAATATAATGATAAAATTTGGATATCATACTAATAGGGACTTATTATTTCTCATATTAATACTAAAACTAACATACTTAACTAAAGCTGAACAAATGGTTGAGAGAGAGATTAAACTAATTTATTTAAACTAAAAAGTAACTAAAGAACAAATAAACAACTTTTGGGAAGACCTTATATGATAGAAGAACCGAGGGTTGTAAATTCAGCTAAGCACGCAAACAATGAGTTCATACACTTTGAAATTCCCTACAAGCACTATCAAGTAACAACTATACCCAATAGGGGGTGAATTGGATAATTACAAAATTAATACAGAATTATAAATCTTAGCAATTTTAAGCTTTCAAGCTTTACTAATAATTATGAAACACAATATTGACTCAAAAAAAAAATTGCACAATCTAAAGATAAGAGAATAGAGTTACGACACCGATTTTATAGTGGTTCAGCCCAATCATTTGCCAACGTCCACTCTCTTCAAGCTCGCTTGAAGTTTCCACTAGTTTCAATAAACTTACAACCACAAGATTTGTTTCACCAAGGCTTCTCTCAAACCTTTTACACCAAGTCTACCCTTGAGAGTACTCGCAACTCACATAAAGGATATCACACACAAGAGTTTGAATAATAAAAAATATTTACAACACTATTTGGGAACTCACTAAAGATTAGAAAGATTGAGTGTGAGTGTGTTTCCCAAATATAACTAAGCTCACTAAGATATATATAAAGATGTATGTAATGAGCTTATGAAAATGATGAGAATGAAAAGATCAAGAAGGTTTTGTATTCTTTTTTTTTTTTTGCTTTCAAGAAAATATTAGAAAGTGTAAGAACTCAACAAAAATGTAATAGGATCTCAATTTATAGTGAAAATTTCGAGCAAACCTAACTTTCTATCCTGAGACCGTTATACCGGTCTACACGGGTCGGTTTACCAGTGTTTGATTTCAACGATTACTGAAACAATCAAATTTCTGACCAGTATAGACACCGGTATGACTTTATGCCAGTTTCAGAGAACATGTAAAAAATTCAGGTTCACGGGTATGGAGACTAGTATGGTGCATGCCGGTTTAAGAGAGCATGTTACTCCTCTGGTAGACCGATATGATTCATATTGGTTTCACAAGCTATGCAATCAATTATAAAGACCGATATAAAGTTTTATGGTTCCAAAGGGCTTACAAAGAGGTCTGAGACGCCGGTATCAAGGACCGGTATCCCGGTCTCAGTACATAAAAATAAAAAAATACAGTTCAAAAATATTTATGTACTTAACCCTAAGACTTATATGAGCATGCATGAATCCTATGAACTTAGAAATACTTTTTGATGATGGCAACCTTTAAAACTTGAGAGCTCGTTTTTCTTCAAATAAGTTGTCGAGGTTGTCGAATCTTGCAAGATAGCTCCCCTTCAAAATGTGATTGCTCTATAAGACACTTAGACAAACATATTAACACGATTTTATCCCCCTCAAAACGAGGGTTAGGGTAGTGCACAAGTTTTAACCACTTCCATTATTCTCCCCATTTGCCATTAGCGAAAAGAGCGGAGAAACAATTATATGCAAAAAGATTTTCAATAAGGTTCATAAGCAAGCACAAGTAGTCATCGAAATCAGTAACATCCATGTATTTCATTTCAAGATAAAAAAGAATAAATACATAGATGTTTAACATAACCAAAAGAGCATAACCACTAATATCCATAAACATCCACATATACAATCAAAATAGATACGAACATTGATTACGCCCAAAGAGTACTCGCGGATATCGCAGTATAGTTGGGGTGTCGATTCCTCAAGAGAGATGGTTACAATGAACTAATTTACTTAAACAAAACGTTAGCAGTGACTTAATTAAATCAAAAGATTGAATTGGCAATTTAAACTAAATACTATGAAAAGTATGTCGGAATTATCAATAGAGAGAAACAACAAAGTGTCAGAAATCCCTCTTGTATCAAATTCCTATATTCAGTTATTGATTTCTTTTATTACTCAATTGAAGGTTTCACATCCCAAACTAACAATTGGAAGATATTCAATTCAAAGCACATTAAATACTAAGGTAATCGATGATTTACTCTCTCTATGTTAACAACTCACAAAGTTATCATTATGACCTATCTAACGTCGACAATATACCCACAGGCAATACTGCAGCAGAAGATCAACTCATAAAATAACTTTACCAGTCACAACTGGGTTCCCCAATCACACATAGAAGAAGCATGGTTATTCCTATATGCAGGTTGGTAAAACACAATCTCTGGGTTCATAAATCGAAAGATAATAAATAATAATAAAATATCAATTGTATTAAACGTTAAAAAGCATTCAAGAATAAAAAACATGAATATAAGAAATCAATTACAAGAGTTCATCCTTAGCTTTACCTAAGAGATTAGTTCTCCATAGAAGAAAGAGAGATAGCCTGAAGAGATTGCAGCAACATCCTATCCGGTATGAAGTTTATTCGTTCTTCATTTCAAATATGTTTTAATCTCTTTGTTATGTGTGTGTGTGTATTTTTTCTTCTGTTTTTCCTCTCTTCCTAGGGTTTTGGACGAGCTTGGGTTTATATAGAGAAGTTCCAGAGTCTTTATTTGCGTAAAAAATGAACTAAGCAAAACCCTAGAAAATGTATCCGTGTCGCGACGCGTGGTCATTGCGCGTCGCTACTCGTGGCCGTAGTTTTGCAGGATAATGATTCTTGCATTTCTGCTCATTTCCTGCGTGCTTCCGATGTGTCCGTAAGGTCCTGAAACACGTATAATTGCTCCAACATCCATATTCTATTGCTTTCTAATAACAAAGCACAAAATAAACTATAATCAAGATTAAACACATGATAATCAAGCCGAATTAGCGATGTTCAAAGTATATTTTCATGCACTTATCACAACCCCAACCAGCTTATTGCTAGTCCCTAGCAATTCAAGCGTAAAAATAAACTAAGAACTAAACTGGATAAATAAATAAATAAATATCTAAGCCACTTTCGTAGGGATCACGATTGCATTTAGCGTATGCAACAAGCCTTTAAACCCCTAGGTGTCTCTAATGGATGAGTTATAATCTCGTGAGGGCTTACAACGACGACACCCACCAACCTCATTTAAAACCACATACAAACATGAAAAAATAAAATGAAATAGTCCCAATAGTTACACATATTATTATCCTAAAAAAATGACTAGTAATGAAATCAGAGAATTTTCAAAGTACTCAATGTAACTCGAATCCAATTCCTTGAATAAATCATCTAAGTCAGACTCACAGTGTGTGTGTGTAAATGTTCATTCACAGCTTGATTCCTAAGTAAGCCAACTCAATGATTTCGTTTAAAAATTAGGATCCGATTTGTCAAACCAACCTAGATATCTCAATTATGCTATCTAATTGCCTTTTTGTGGTCAGTATGATATGATTTTTATTATTTTTTTTCTTATTTCTTATTTCTTTCTTTTCAACTTTTTTTCCTTATTCTTTTTTTCAACATATCTACCCTTTAAGGTAGCATTTCTCCTCATGGTGGTCCTAACACTCGCCCATGGGTAGCTTCACGCTTATCAGTTATAGGTGGTTTAATTTCTTTCTTTAGAGACTTTTTCTGTTTATTTTTAACCATACCATACATCATAACACTAGCAAATCAGGATAGATATCTAAGCAAACAGTCATTCATCGACATGCAATTTCTTCAACTAATCACCTTGCCAACTACCTAGGTTTTTACTGCTAAAAACCTATAGTTAAGTGCTTGCGAGTTTAACCTAGATCAACTACTCAAGGTATCAAATAAAAGTACATTAAAAAACTTATCGTTTCCAAGATTTCACCCTAAAGCGAACAATATCATCATTGGACCTATGCTTTACTATTAAGGACTAAAAACAAATAAAATATATATATTTTTTTTAAATAATAACAGGTAATTTATAACAGGACTTATAACGGGTATTATTATGCGCATGCATACACCCCCAATCTAAATCTTGCATTGTCCAAAATGTAAGATAAATATAAAGAAACAAGATTAATGAACAACACTACCAGACACAGAATTGATCAGGTTCCTACTGGTGAGACTTTAGTTGTGTGGCTGTGTAGGTTGTGCTAACACATGCATAAATACTCATGCAGATAATAAACATGCAATTAACACACAATAAAATAAAACTAAAGTAAAGAAAATAAAATAAAATAAAATGAATAAAATAAATGAAAATGAAAGGATTGCCTCCCTGTTAGCACTAAGTTTAACGTCTTCAACCAGACGTAACCACCCAAAGTTGTCATGGTGGCCGCCACATAGCAGACCAAATAGTCCCATGTTCTTTCTTCTTTGGTAGACACTGGTGATGAAGACATGAAAAAGAATTTTTGGATGGCTGCAACATTTTATCCATTGACCCCCCAGGGTTTGGTGATTGTTGAAATTTTAGGCTGCACATATGGATAAATTGGCTCAACCTCCTTTTTAAATTCCCAGGGATCATCTTCAAATGAGCACTAACTCTCTTTTTCATCTTTTTACGGTTCTTTGGGATCAGGTCCAGCTCATGAGGGTTAGATGTATGTTGTGCAGAGGTTGTTTCCGGTAAGACTGTGTCTATATGGATAAATTGGCTCAACCTCCTTTTTAATTTCCCATGGATCATCTTCAAATGAGCACTAACTCTCATTTTCCTCTTTTTACGGTTCTTTGGGATCAGGTCCAGCTCATGAGGGTTAGATGTATGTTGTGCAGAGGTTGTTTCCGGTAAGACTGTGTCTATCAGGTATGTGTAATGGCACTCATCATCATCTCGTGGTTGTTTCTCAACATGAAAAATGTTCACCTCCAGTGTCATATTTCCAAATGATAGCTTTATGAGACCGTTCCTGCAATTGATAAGGGCATTAGCTGTAGCAAGAAAAAGTCTACCTAAGATGAAAGGCATTTTTGACTCAGTGTTGACCACAGATTGAGTGTCTAAAATTACGAAATCAACAAGGTAGTAGAATTTATCAATTTGCACTAAAACATCATCAACTACTCCTCACAGTGTTCTGATAGAGTGATCGGCTAACTGTAAAGCCACATATGTAGGCTTGATCTCTCCAAGTCCTAACTGCATATAGATGGAATATGACATGAGATTAACACTAGCACCTAAATCTAATAAGCTTGACCAAACTCATATGTGCCAATGTGACAAGTAATGGTGGGACATCCTGGATCTTTGTATTTTGGTGGAGTCCTCTGCTCAGTTACTGCACTTGCCTGCTCTGTCAAGAATGCGGTCTTTTTCACATGATGCTTTTTTCTTTCATGGTGCATATATCATTCAAAACCTTCGCATATGTGGGAACTCGTTTGATCACATGTAACAGAGGAAGGTTGATCTTTACTTGCTTTAAATATTCTAGGATCTCACTATTTGGGTCTGGAGCTTTTACAGTGGGCCTAAATGCTTGAGGAAATGGTACTCTAACTGGGAAATATGTCACTTGATCTTCTTAAGGAGTATTTTCACTATTATCTTTTGGGTCACCTATAATATTGGAGGTGTCCTGCGAGCCTACCTCATTACCGCTCCTAGTGACTAAGGCGTTAACACCATTTACATTGGAGGCTTCATGATCAGCTTGTGCCATGTGTTGCCTTTGTTGATTAGGTTGAGCTTGAGATGTAATTTTGCCTGGTTCTTTCACACTTAGGACATTAGTTAATTTGGAGACTTGACTCTTAATCTCCTTATTCTCCTCAGCCATTTGGACTATTAGTGACTCAAATTTTTGATTGGTTTTGTTCTGGGCCTCCACAAATGCTTGCATAGTATCCTCTAAAGAATTCATAAGAATGGCAGATGTGTGATATTGGGGGGCACTGTAACCTTTAGGTGGTGGTGTCTGGCTCGGTGATGAGACTCATGCTTCCAACTAAAATTAGGATGGTTCCACCAACTAGGATTATAAGTGTCTGAATAAGGTGTATATGGCTTCTTGTATTTTTCCTGATATGTTCCCCTCATCTCACCATACACAGGGCACTCTTGTGCCAAATGATCAGTCCCCTTGCATACAAAACATACCCCTTGAGGTCCTAAGTGGGCTACTACATGCATAATCTTGCTATCGTTGGCTAATAAATCTCCTATCTGTCTAGTTAATAGCTCAACTTGTGCCTTAAGACTATCATATTCCCTAAAGTGGTGTATGCCTCTACTAGAAGGAGTGGGGTGTGTCCTATTAGTGCTATCCATGGCATTAAATCCAGTCCAAGTGTGAGATTTCTCGACTAGGTCATTTAAGTACTCTAATGCCTTGCACATTGTCTCAACGAATTGGCGCTCTCTAGGGGTTAGACCATCATAAAAATAGCTTACTACGCGTCAACTCTCATACCCATGGTGAGGATAACTAGCTAACATCTCCTTAAACCTCTCACAAGTTTGATAAAGAGTTTCACTATCCTTCTGGGAGAAGGTAGAGATTTGTCTTTTCAGGGCATTTGTCTTATGGTGTGGGAAGTATTTATTAAAGAATGCCCATGTCATCTCACCCCATGATCCTATTGACCGAGCTCGTAAAGAATACAACCAGCTCTTAGCTCTATCCTTAAGGGCAAATGGGAAGAATTTAAGTCTAATTGTGTTGGTAGTCCCAAATCGGTCATGGAAAGTTGCTACAACCTCTTCAAACTCTCTAAAGTGCACATAAGGGTTCTCGTTCTCCAAACCATGAAAGGTTGGGAGATACTGTATCATTTTAGGTTTAAAATCTATATGTGGTGCATTAGGAGGAAACATGATTCATGATGGTGTAGCTGTGTGAGTGGGATGTAGGTATTCCTCAAGAGACTTAATGGGTGGTCTTTTGTACTCACTCATGCTGTGTGTGCTAGATGTAGATGGTGTGGTAAAAAGATTGTCGAAAAGACTTTCTGAGTCTGAATTTTCTTCTTCAATTCTAACAAATCTACCAAACCTATCACTACGTCTAGACATGCAATTAAACACGAGTAAAACTAGAAACAAAAATAAAAAGAATTAACTAAAAATAAATAAATAAAAAAAATATCAAAACTAAAATTAAAACCGAAATAAAATAAATAAAATAAAAACAAAAAGTAAAATGGAACGAAGTTACCGCTTTGCTGTTGACTAAGCAAACTTGCTCCTTCAGATTGTAAACCGTCTCCCTAGCAACAACGCCAAAATTTGATTACGCCCAAAGAGTACTCGTGGTTATCGCAATATAGTTGGGGTGTCGATTCCTCAGAGAGATGATTACAAGGAACTAATTTACTTAAACAAAAAGTTAGCAGTGACTTAACTAAATAGAAAGATTGAATTGACAATTTAAACTAAATACTATGAAAAGTATGCAGGAATTATCAATAGAGATAAACAGCAAAGCGTCAGGAATCCATCTTATATCAAGTTCCTATATTCAGTTATTGATTCCTTTTATTACTCAATTGAAGGTTTCACATCCCAAACCAACAATCAAAAGATATTCAATTCAAAGCACATTAAATTCTAAGGTAATCGATGATTTACTTTCTCTATGTTAACAGCTCACAAAGTTATCGTTATGACCTATCTAACGTCGACAATATACCCACAGGTAATACTGTAGCAGAAGATCAACTCATAAAATAACTTTACCAGTCACAACTGGGTTCTCCAATCACACATAAGAGAAGCATGACTATTCCTATATGCAAGTTGGTAAAACACAATCTCTGGGTTCATAAATCGAAAGATAATAAAATATCAATTGTATTAAACATTAAAAAGAATTCAAGAATCAAAAACATGAATATAAGAAATCAATTACAAGAGTTCATCCTTAGCTTGCCTAGGAGATTAGTTCTCCATAGAAGAAAGAGACATAGCCTGAAGAGATTGTTGCAGCATCCTGTCCGGTATGAAGTTTCTTCGTTCTTCAATTTCAAATATGTTTTAATCTCTTTGTTATGTGTGTGTGTGTGTGTTTTTTTTTTCCTGTTTTTCCTCTATTTCTAGGGTTTTGGACGAGCTTGGGTTTATATAGAGAAGCTCCGGAGTCCTTATTTGCGTAAAAAATGAACTAAGAAAAACCCTGGAAAATGTATCCGTGTCACGACGCGTGGTCATTGCGCGTCGCTACTCGTGGCCGTAGTTTTGCAGGATAATAATTCCTGCATTTATGCTCGTTTCCTACGTGTTTTCGATGTGTCCATAAGGTCCCGAAACACGTACAATTGCTCCAACTTCCAGATTCTATTGCTTCCTAATAACAAAGCACAAAATAAAGTATAATTAAGATTAAACACATGATAATCAAGCCGAATTAACGATGTTCAAAGTATATTTTCATGCACTTATCAAACATATATAACCAAAATACACCCAACAAAACATGTAGGCTAAATGTCAAACTAAAAATCTATGGTGAGGGAATCGATCTTATTCTCGATCGAATCTAAGCGTTGTCTCTGATCCTCGAGACTCTGTTGCCGAGCATTGAGCCTCTGCTCCATGAAGGTGCTGAAGGTAGCATAAGAGGTGGAGATTTTAGTGAGATTGGCAGAAAGAGTACCAATGCTGTCTGAGAGAGTTTCAAGTCAAGCCATGATGAGATCATGTCGTTCATCTACGGATGACCTAGAACTCGATACTGTTGTTACTTTTGCTTATTTGATATCATATTCCTCATCAATATCATCATTGCCTATCGTCCTCGGCCTCTTGGAATTGGATGCTTCATGTGCTTTATTCTTCATCTTTATACGCCAAACTCTGTCGACCTTCTCCTATTGTTTGGCATGAAATGTGGCCAAAGTGATGAGCTGGCGAGGAGGAATGGCAAATGATGGCTCGTCATCAACATTTTGGAGCATGATGTTTGTATAGAATTAGGGTAATCAGAGAGCCATATGGAAGACTCCGTTGAGGATGAGAGCGAGTGATTTGCATATATTGGTAGATAAGATACCATATATCTAGGGGAATACCAAGCCCTAAAACACCCATAACCCAAATATCTAAGAGATTGACTACATCAATGTGGCATTTGAGAGGAAGAGAATGGATTGAAAAACATCAATGAAAACTTGCATGTTGAAGCCTAAGTCAACCTTTTTAAGAACATGAATGCTCGGAAAAGGACGAGGGACGAGAGCCTCTCTCTGGACAAATTCCATCACTTGAGTTTCAGAAATGCCCTCCAGTTGATGAAATTTCCTATGAGCGCAATTCTAATAGTGGCTACGCATACCCTACATGTATATATATATCTTGTATGGAAATCTATTCAAAGAATTAGTTAATGCACTATTATTCCCATGACTAACCTAAATTTCCTCTGTCGAGTTCCTGAGGATTTACCACGACTATTCTATTATTGCCCAGATAATAAAACATACATTCAAACGCAGAGAATAATAAATATTCACATAACAAACCCAATAGAATAAAATATGCAAATCATTTAACTAAACATGTGCTTGAATCCATTACAACCTTAGATTAATGATTTATCTATTTATAGTATTCAACAAACACATATTAATCATTATTAAAAAATAAGAACACAAAAAAATAAGCTAGAGAAGGAAGAGAAGAAAGAACTCTCGTTTGTAGTTTTCGACTTCAATCTCCAACACCGGTTGAGGCCCTTGTTATTGTCTTGCTCTAGGTGTTCTTCTATGTCTTTGAGGCCCTAAAAGTATGTTATGAGTCTTTTTTTAGGTCTTGGATCGAGTTTATGTTTATATATAGGAGGCCCTGTGAGTTCTTCAAACACCATGAATCGTGTTCGTGTCGGAACACATATAGCTCGGCGTTGCGACACTGGCTCCTTTTAATCGGGCATTGTGATACGCAACAACTGGCGTTGCTACGCGCACAAAGAATTAGGTTATGTTTTCAAAATTACACTAGTGGGTGTTGACGCGCTGACCAGCGTTGAGACTCGCATGTTGAACTTTGGAATATGACCTGATTTAGCTCCGAATTTTTAGATTCATCACTCGTTGAGTCTAATTGAGTCGTATTATAATTTAGACCTACAAAACATACCCAAAGCGCATCAAAATGTTTATAAAACTCGAGATAACACACAAAATGCAAGATAAATGGATGGTAAATATAGAAATATTGATCGTTCATCATCTGCTAGTTATAATCTTCGATGACACAGAATATACTTGGATCAGAATAAACTGTAGAGCCTCTGTTATTTTTGGATGGCACTTGAGGAACACATTCCTAAGTTAAGATAAGTTAGTGAGTATTAAGAGTATCTCACAATTAGAAACTAGAGATATGCTTATAATTGCTATCTATCTATGTTACCATTATTTATTTCTAGGTTACCTTATAGAGAATTTAAGCAGTCAATGCAACGTA
>SKCR01037893.1:0-110798 GCA_019454045.1 Zanthoxylum bungeanum | reverse complement strand
AGTTTTGTTCACCCAAAATACCTCTAACTAATTGAAGGAATCATTTACTTAAAAGCATGTGTGCAAACTCTATCCAAAATAATTTGTGATATTATCCACCCTATTAGGGCTCACTTGGAGCACTCAATTTCGTGACGCAGCTCAACGAAACAGCCACGCTGTCATATTTATTTATAGTTTGACAATAAATTAAGGGCGTTACGACCTTGATATCTCAAATTAGTAATTTTACTTGATAGAACTCGTTTCCAGACTCTAGCTATGTTATGGGTAATTTGTTTCAAAATTCATGTGTTTAATTATATTAAAGCACGAAAAATTGGAGGTTGATTATTTTTGTAATTTGGAAAACATATGTGGTCATTTTTGTAAATTTTTAAGCCAAATGGAGAAACTTTTATCCCAAGATTGAATCTAAGTGGACTACAATACCCTCCTCATTAACTACCAAAAGAGCGTCCTTCACGAGTAATTAATGAGGCGTGAAAGGGTTTAATTGTCCTTTTGTCATTAATGTTCCCATGCCTCCCGCCTGAGAAAGTCCCGCCTTAATTTTCGAGGTAAAACTTACCCTTCTGGCTTCTAGTACTTATCGTCATAATAAAATTTGTTAATTCTCATTGGATTCCCTGCAGGGTACCAAGAAAAAATAATTGAACGGCTAAAATTATCCTCCGAGATGGAATATTGGGGGTATTTCAGTCATTACAATCATTTTTCCTCTCTCTCAAAAACGAATATCCAATTTTCAAATTAAAACACAGAAAAATTCTACAGGTAAATAGAAAATTTATAAATGACGATTTAATTTATATATTTTTTAATTATTATTTATTATTTTAATACACATAATAACAGATTATTTAATTATTATATGGATGACATAATAATTTCATTATATCTAGATTTTCTCGATAAACATTAGCCCATATTTTAATTTAACTCAATCAAAGCCACGGAATCTCCGCCGTCCGATAAGGCCCAGTAACCTAAGCAATAAAGACAAGATTGGCCCACCCATCATTTTGCCCAATAACAAGACGCCACGTGCACAAATGACCAGATTTATATTCATCTCGCTTTCTACGGTTTTTGTTTTCTTGGCAACTGCTGTGTTGAAAAATTTGGCGGGCACTCTAAAAGAATTCGAATAGAAACCAAACCCTAGCGGCCCCATTTCTCTTTCCCTCTTCTCTCTCTAGAAACTATCTCTCTCTCTACCACTCTAAGAAAATCCTTTTATCACTTATTTTTTCGATTTTTTAGTTCTTTTTTTTTTTTTTGTTAATTTTAAGGTCAAGTAATTTAATTTCACTTACCATTTTTAATTTTATTTCTACTGCTTTTTTTTGGGGTCGATGAATCTTAATATGCGTTTCGTTTTGAACAGGATTTGATTAAGGATTGCTAAGGAGAAAGTGTTATGATGTAAGTTTGATTGACTATAAT
This sequence comes from Zanthoxylum bungeanum, assembly GCA_019454045.1. Classification (NCBI taxonomy): domain Eukaryota; kingdom Viridiplantae; phylum Streptophyta; class Magnoliopsida; order Sapindales; family Rutaceae; genus Zanthoxylum; species Zanthoxylum bungeanum. The sequence continues at coordinate 109,349 of SKCR01037893.1, read as the reverse complement.
TTTATTGAATATCGGTTAACTTTCAGATCAGAATTTCATTTTCTGCTTGGCAATACGTTGGGTTCTGTGATAGTTTTAACTGCTAGGGTTATGATTTAATTGTTAATTTCATGTAATTGTTGTGTTATTGGGGATCTGTTTAATTGTTTCAGTTGTCTGTGTATTGATTTTTTGGTTGCATGTTTCAGGTTTCAATTTGTGATTTGCTAGATTGAATAATTTTAGAAAAGGGGAAAATAGTGTAATAATAGTAGTAAAGGAATGGGAAAAGTATCTCCGAAAGAAGGGGGAGCAAAAACTCCCAAGCAAAAGAGGCGATTGAGAAACTCGAGCGGTAGGTATTTGAAACCAGGTGCTCTTGCCCAGCAGCTTCGATACAATAAGGTTTCCGCTGCCAAATCATGTACTGATTTGGGGAAAAAAAGGGTTGCTGTGTTCGAATCCAAGAAGGTGGAGGTTGACAAACTCGTGATAGAGAGCAAGGGTGTTGATGAAACCCCGTTGTTGTTATCCCCTGTGGACTTGCTCAAGCATAATTATTTAGCGAGGACTCCTAAGACACCAAGAGAGGAAGACTCTGAATCGGAGTCGAGGCTTGAGGCTCTTCCTATGGATTTGCTGGTAGTGTTCTTACTGGGTTCTTTTGTTAAGTTTGAATGTTTATGTTTTCATTGATGATTGCTACAAATGAACATATTTTTGAAGCTTTGTTCTGGATTTGATCTTTTTAGGTTGGCAAGTTTTGGATTGTAATTAGGTCCATAGTTCCTGCAATGATTTTTATCCTTTATTACTATTTTATATGAACATTCACGTTTATTATTCTTTTATAATAACATGTGATCGTGCAGTAATGAGCTATTCTTTGTCTCATTCATCTGTTTTCACTGAACAACCTTTTGTAGATAATTTTATGTGTGTGATATGAATCAGTGTATACATGTAAATAATTTTCAAAAGTTTTTGGAGAATAGAATCCAATTGGTAGAATCCAACCACTCCTGGCACATGCAGGAGACAGTGGTCTATGCTGAAATTTTATGTGTAAAAGAGACTTCTGTATGTCTGTTGAGCATATTTTGCCATTTTTCTTGTACTCTCATGAGCATGCTTCAGAATGGACTCTTACCTTGTATTGATATATAGTTATTTGTTCATACAATTTTGCTCCATTGAGTGGCCAAACTATGTCTTATCTTAAGGCGTTCCCTTTTTCAACTTGAGCATTATGCCATTATGTAGTTAAGTGGCGCAATGCAAGGTGCAGGTAAGGAATACACACACCAAATCAATAGAGAGAGAGAGAGAGAGAATGAAACAACAAACTTCAACATAATCATGCATTTATTGTCTTTTAATTCATTGTTAGTTACAAAGCAAAATTTACTCATTGGGACTGATTTCTGTTTGTTCTGTGTGCTTGAGGTTAAAATACTCTGTCATTTGCATCATGACCAGCTGAAGCCAGTATTTCATGTCTCTCGAAAGATTAGAAGTGCTGTAAGTCTTTCTTTCCTTGCTCTGTGTATAAAAGACGTGTATCAAGTTGAAGATGGATGAACCTTTTTATGTTATTGAAACAGGTTGTGGTTGCTAGACAATTTTACTTTAATTACACCACACCAGATCGTTCTCGGCAGGAGATGTTGCAAATTATGACCCCACAACCAACTGAACGTTGGCCTTTCATGAGGTAGGTATCTAAAACTTAGTCCTCACTCATTGTTTCAAATTATCTTAACTGCTTGTCTAATTTCTTCTTTTTACATCTTGCTTCTTTTGCAGCAAACGTGAAGGAAAGGGTGTTTTGAAGCCAAGTCCACATACCCCAAAAGCCCCAAAGCATGGCCCTCGGCCACCTTCTCGCATGAAAATCACTGAGATGCGACAAATTGCTGCAGTTCTTTTCCAGGATTCGGCATTCCCTTCGAGGTGTATGGTACCATCTGTTCTGCCAAAGCCCCTTTGCAAATCATTGGCCTCTAATCGAGTTCTGTTCTACGAGGACGAGTTATGCCAGGCTGTCGCTCAGAACAAGCTTCGTTGATTCCTTTGTGGCAACCATCTCGTTTCCTTGTCTTCCTCAATGTGAATAGTTTGTTTCCTATAGTATTATGGTTGTATTTAGAATAGGGAGCATGCAATTTTGTAGAAATGCCGTGTGTGCTAGGCCATAAGGAACTCCAGATTTGCATTAGGAGTTGATCAATTTAGATAATGCTTGTGGGGTGTTTGAAACTGGTTATCTGTATATTTTTCTACATAAGTTTTAAAGAATGGCTGGTCTTCTTTTCAAGGGTCAAAGCTCTGGTAATTCGTTGGCATTTTCTGCTAAAAACTACCTGATATTGGAGGCATCCAAAATAAGAGCAAAAAGCTGATACATTAAACTGGTTAGGATTAACCATAGGATAAGATGAGATGGGTGGAGATTTCAGAATTATCTTGGTCTTATTTTGTCATGCATCCTATTAAATCTCATTCTTTCAGTTAAAATATAATCATGATCGCGATTTTATTATCGTACGCAAGCGCTCATATCGCTCAAGTAATATAGTGACTATTAGTCGGATATCGTATCCTCAGAGATTTATTATTTCTCTTATTAATATCAAGTCTAACTTATTTAACTTAAACTGAATTATTGGTTGAGAAATAGAGTTGTTTTAACTGATTGAATTGAAGAGTAAATAAGTAGTAATTAACAAACTTTGGGTACCTTATAATGTTGAAGAACATAGGGTTGTAACTTCACATAAACATGCACACAATGAGTTATATATATTTTTCATTCAATTAGGTTGTTACAAATTATTAGCATATAATACTAAACTATTTACAAGTCTTTTTCGATGGTCATGTAAAAATATTCAACTTAAACCCTTTAATTATATGTCTATGTTAATTAATTTAAAATTATTTTAAAACAAATTCATTAAGGTCAGGTTCTAATAGTGTCTACGTGTGCGCGACATGTATATCTCTATCCTACAAGGAAATCTATTCAGCAGAACTAGATCACGCGCTATTATTCACACAGCTAACCCAAATTCCATCCGTCAAGAATCTAAGGATTTACCAATACTATTTTGTTGTTGGTCAGACAAATAAAATATGTATTAAAGCACATAGAATAATAAAATAATAAATAATAAACCTAAGAGAATAAAAACATACAACTTAATTAAAAAAACATGTTTAAGATCAATTACAACCCTAGAGTAATGATTTAGCTACTAATGATAATCAATAAAAACGGGCTAATCATAATTACAAAACATAAACGCATAAGAGATAAAATAGAGAGTGAAGGGAAGAAATAACTCTCGTTTATATTATTCGTCTTCAAACTTCAGCACCAACTGAAGCACTTGTTTTTGTTCTTGCCTTGCTCTAGGTGTTATTTTATGATATATGACTTAAAAATTATGTTATGAGGCTTGATTCTAGGTTTTGGGATGAGCTTGTACTTAAATAAAAGGTCTTGGGGTCTTTCCTGATAAAAAATTGAGTTCTGGACGAACTAGGGTCATATCATCCATTGACGCGCGTCGTGACTCTCATGGCAATTCATCGGCGCATCACGACGCGCCAAAACCAGCATCGCGATGCGCCACCGTTTGCTGGAATCTGCCGTGATTTTCTTCTTGCGCACATCATGACGCGCTCCAACATCGGGACTTGCGTTTTGTCTTTGAAATATGGCCCAACTTGGCTCTAATTGTGTCTTTCATCCCTCGTTGAGTCCGAGTAAACCGTAATATGATTTTTATCTGCGAAATACACCCAAAATACATCAAATCGCTCATACAACTCGAAATACACACAAAACATTAAGATAAAAGGACGGTAAATACATTTATTTTAACCGCTCATAATACCCCCAAATTTACCATTTTGCTAGTCATCGAGCAAAACAAATAAAAATAAAATAAAATAAACAACTAAAAATAAATTAACCTAAACCACTTTCGTAGAGATCACGATTGCATTTAGCGTATGCAACAAGCCTTTAAACTCATAGGTAGCCCTAGTGGACGAGTTATAGTCTCATGAGGGCTTACATCGACGACACCCACAAACGTCATTCAACACACACATGCAATCATGCAAAAATAATAAAACATATATAACAGTCTTGATAGTTACACATAATATTGTCCTCAATGAATACGTAGCAATGAAATCAAAGAATTTTTAAAATACTCAACACAACTCAAATCCAAGTTCTTGAATAACTCATCTAAGTTAGACTCATAGTGTGTGTGTAAAGGTCTGGTCACAATTTGATTCCTAATAAGTCAACTTGGTGATTTCATTTAAAAAATTAGGATCAACTAAATATCTCGAAAATGCTTATTTGCCTATTATGCTCGATATAATACAACTTCTATTTTTCTTTATATTTGGACTCTCCTACCCTTTAGGGTAGTATTTGTCCTCATGATGGTCATATCACTTGCCCATTGGTAGCTTCTTGCTTATTAGTTATAGATAGTTTATATCCTTTTTAGTATTTATTTTGCTCTTTTTATTTTTTATTTTAAAGATCTTTCTTTCTTTTGCTCTAGTCATACCATATATCATAAATAATTACAAATAAAGACAAATATATAAGAAAATAGTCATTCATCTTCAAATAATTTTCTCAACTAGTCACTTTGTCAACTACCTAGGTTCTTATTACTAGAAACATATTTTAAGTGTTTACGAGTATAACCTAAATCACATACTCAAGACATTAGATAAAAGTCAATTGGACACTTGTTATTTTCCAAGATTTCATCCGAAACAAAGTCGTCATTAGACTATGCTTTACTATTTAGGACTTAATTTTTTTTTTATTTGATTTAAATAACAGGAACTAACGCTCACATGCACACACCATCAAACTTAAAATTTGCATTGTCCTTAATATAAGATAAGCGTAAAGAAGAAAAGAGTGAGGAACAACACTACATGTATGGAGTTGATCAAGCTACTGCTGATCAAAATTTGGCTGCGCGGGCTATATGAGTTTCTAGTACCTACATAAATACACATGCAAACTATTAAACACGCAATTAACACTTAATAAAATAGAATTATAGTAGAAATAATAAAAAATAAATGTGTGGATTGCCTCCCCGCTAGCGCTAAGTTTAATGATTTCAGCCAGACGTGACCACCCAAATACTCATGGTGGCTTCAACTCATGTGATGGACTTACAAACGCCTCATTCCTAGTTGCACACCCATTCCTTTTTATGACAGTATATACTTGGACTGGTTTGCACTAGTATGCTTCCCTTTATCTGCCACTCTGACCCACACTTGTGTTCATTTACTAGTGGCTGTAGATGTTACTTTGGGTGACTGAGCTTTCCCTTCTCATTTATATGGATAGGGATTTGGAAATTATGATGGTGTAGTTTCATGATGTAGAGCGGTGTCGAATTAGTGTCACATTGCAACTATACTGTAATGCTTTTCATGTAAATCCGCCTTGAAGGCCTCACACACCACTGCTTCGTCAGTCACCTTAGTTGTCCGCTTCTCCGCTCTCGTTTCCTTTTTGCCTTCCATTGGCTCCATTAAAGCTATATTCTCTGGACTTTCTTAGTCTTCCGTAAGGTCGAACATTATGACAACTAACGTCTCCCTATTCACTGGGAAAGTAAGAGCCTTTATTGTACGTCTATTAACGCTCATGCTGCCGCCAAAAAATGTCTTCCCAAAATGCAGAGTATGTCAACATCTTTCTCTATGTCTGGAACTATGAAATATATTGGAAGCTTAAATTCTCCCACCTGTACCATCATATCTTTTATCTTCCCATTGGGCCTCTTGACGGTTCTGTTAGCAAATTACAACAATATTAGACAACGATATTAGATTGATTCCCGACACTAAATCGCATGAGTACTAGACTCGCCATGTGGAGCGTAGGGCTCCTTATTCTGTACTCTCTCATATCATGCACTTGTCGCTCCAGTATTGTTCTCAACCTGCATACTGATGAGCTATAGACATTTACATATTTTTTCTAGCTTGATATTCACGACTGTGTTTAGCTCTAACACATGGACTGTTGTCGCTTGCCGCTGAATACTCATTTTTGTTGGCCATATGGAGTTGTTATTAGTCATCTCTTCTAGTGGATCCCATGCAACATTCTCATATTTAGCCATTAGCGCACCTCCAGTGGCTGCGTCTACTGTGATATCATCATATCATTGAGCCCATTGTAGAAGGTATGGACTTGCATTTATTTTACAATGCCGTGATGTAGGCACTTGTGCAGCATGTCTTTATATCTTTCACTCGTCTCATATAAGGACTCCAAATCATATTGCGTGAATGAAGTGATATCATTCCGTAGTTTTGCTATTTTGGCGGGAGGAAAGTACTTGGCAAGGAACTTCATGGTCAAGTCTGCAAATATAATGATAGATTCCGCTAGTAGTGACTGAAACCATCCATTCTCTATGTCTTTCAATGAGTACGGGAACACTCGTAGGCAGACTACTTCTTCCGCCCCTCTGTTGAAGTTGAAAGTACTGCAGATTTCCAGGAATTTATGCATGTGAGCATTTGAATCGTCATTCGGGCCACCCCCAAATTGCACTGATTGGTGTATCATTTGAATACATGTCTTGATATCACAATGCTGGCCTGAAGGGGTGGTGAGACAATACAAGATATAAGTCCATCAATAATCAATATCGTCTTGTCCCGAATTAGGATTGACGCTGTTTCCCTCGGTGGTTCAGGCTGATTGTCGTTTATGATGCCGAAAATCAAGGAAAAAAAGAAAGAAAAAAAAAAAAAAAAAAAGGTGTTTAGCTAAGCATAATGTAGTCTTAATATTAAAAAAAATTAAAATAAATCCCCGATAATAACGCCACATCCCACTAAAAATTTTAGAATATTTTTATCTCTTCCCATTTTTAAATTGGGACATAAAATATGTCATAAATTTTGTCCTGAATGAGACGAGATGAAAACAATTATAACCACAATACTTGCACATATGTAATAATATTAACTATTATGAGGTAATTTTAGAGATAATACTATCCTTATTCATTTTGCATAGGACACTAGGCACAAAAAAACAGGTAGAGCAAAAGGCCCAATGGCATAATTGGATTAATAAGAATAAACACATATAAAACGCAACGTCTGTATTCGATTCTAAATAAAATAATGAATTAAAAAATATATTTAAATTTGTTTACTTATTATCTTATAAAAGAAAAAAAAATGATGATGATACAATGATCTTTAGAATAATTCATCCCTCTTTTATTTGATTAAAAACACTTTTATTGGGCAGCTCCATCAACTCAATAGCCGAGTTGGTGTGGATGTCCAATCTTATTTTAAAGGATAGAATAGATAGGCTTCACAACAAAATTTTTAATTAAAATTATGAGACCCATTTATTTTTTTAGAAATGTTAAAAATTTCATTGTCAAATTATCCGATCTATACTTAAATAGTGTTGACGGGCGATTTTAGTTCCAGGGGCAATCTCGGGATAGTGCTCTCGGGACAATTCTCCTCCAACTGTTAATTTGTTTGGTTATGGGGGACCAAAAACAAATTTAGCAGAAAGCGAAATACACACACAAGATCGACAAGAGGGTTTACGTGGTTCAGCGGAATGGATCCAACCTACGTCCACGGGAACAAAGTAGAATATTACTTTTATTATCAAACCGAGCTCGACCGACCTCTTTTTAATGGTGGTCAAACGTAACCGAGCTGTTTGTTTGTGGTGTTTTACAAGTAGTGTTTTTTATGAGATTTTTGCTAACTCTCTCTCCTACAAATGAGACTACCTTTCCTTTTATATACTAAGAGAAGTACAACACTATTCCCATGTCTCTATGACGTCAGTCACGTGGATCCCCGACTGATTGACGGGCTCTCTGCCCCAACTGCCTCACCGAAAGCGAGCCTGCCATCTGACTCTCTGTCACATCACTCTGTTTTATACGCTGCCACACTTCACCATTATGATGCCAGCCTGCAAAGATCTCTCATTCGATAGTGCATGTCAGGGAGAAAAGTCCAAACTATCCTGATCACACGTCGGGCTCATGAGGACGGCCAAACCGTGCGCCGAACTACCCCAACTACTTCCGATCTGATCCAAAATATCCGAGCTCATTATCCCGATGCAGGAGGAAATATAGTACCGGACCGAGCCACTGGGCTAAAGTGGTCGGTCTCGGCTCTGATGTTGTCGGTCTCTGACATCTGCATCATGCTGTGTCCTCAGGTCGATCAAATCCAGGAAGTTGGATCCGAACACCATGTCCGGTCGAAGAATGACCAATACCCTCAGAACATTCGTCCTCCTAAAAATGAGAAAATCAATCTATGTCCCTTCCGAACTGTTCAAATATTTCGTCACAAAAAGTCTCATCAACAAATAAAACAGATAAAACCTTCAATTGACCGAAATTTTTATAAGAAATACACCGCATTGAAAATATAAATCCCACCGGAGCCTATGCCATTTGATTGGAGCAGATTTGGCAGCCAGCTGAGTTGAGGGGGGCCGCCCCCGTAGAATTAGATCTCTTGTTTGAGATACTGCGGCAAGGATCTTAAATTGGAGACGAAATATTCGAAATAAGCACAAGACAGGAGTATAGTCCCTCGCGTTACCAAACAGGTTTGGCTCTTTAAATCAGAATTAGTGTTGACAAGAATCTTCCACGTGTATGCATATTCTCGTTACCAAACACGCCAAGACCTAGCGGTTGCAAGCCGCAATCCCTCTATAAATACCCGTCTACAAGCTCACGCGTAAATATTTTTCTTGGATCCAAGTTTCTCGCCTAACTCTGGATCTCGATTGTCATTTTCACAAACCCTAACCCTAATACTATCATCTCTAATACTGTGATTCCAATCAATTTTTTTTTTGCCGGAAAATCGTATGATTCTACGATCTTTTGAACGATTAATTTGACGATTTGAGCTAGGGTTTGATTATATTCTTTTGCCAGATCTTGTTTTGCGAATAGAGAATTATGTCTCGTTGTTTCCAGTATCCTCCACCTGGATATGTAAGGAATCGTATCCGTGATGAGGCTCTGATTGAATCGATTAAGGTTTGTTTATTCAGCATTCGTTGATTCGATGCTATGTTGAGTGTTTAACGTTTGTGATGAAGTGACGTGTTCAGTTACAAGAAATTGAGCTTCATTGTGATTGGGTTTTGTGTTAATTTCACTTAAAAAGGGAAAAAGAAGAAGAGAGAGATAAGGAGAAAAGGGGCCATATTTCTTTTATTCAAGAACTTGAAACTAGAAATTATTTGTTACTTTATCTTCCCCTCCAGAAAAGGTTTTGATCACCACTTGTTTCTTTTTGACATGGCTTATGCAGCCGAATAAAGAAGAAATTGACGTTTTGCATTATTAATTTTTTCAAAACATTTCTATTGTAATCAGTAACTTAAAATGACACAAAGATTGAATTAAATGTTTTTATATGTGTATTTTCCTTTGAACCAGTTTTCATAAAATGATGCGCTCTCTATACTTGATAGAACTAAAGCTTTCACTGAACCCACTATTTTAATTAACAATGTAATTCATTTAACAAGATCAATGTTATCAAAACCACCTGCTGGTATGTGGCAGTCTTTGGGATGATACAGATTTTTATCATGAATTTTGTTATTGTTTTGTGATGAATTTGGTGATGTTTGTTGTAGACTAATTTTGAGACGCCATTAAAAGCAGGCCACAATATGTGTTTCCTATTAATTTCATTATTATTAGAACTGGAGAAGGAGAAGGGCCGATATTAGAGTCTCTTCATTAAGTTTATAGGTTAGGATCCCACAGGACTTTATGGCTTTGTTCATGGTTGATTAGGTTTCGTTTTAATCCAATATTAACATGTTACCTACACTCATCACTTAATTGTGTTCTGTGTTGCTTATGATTTTGGTGGTTTAAAGCGTTTAAATTTGTGACTAGGTGTTGTGTGCCATGAATTGTGGTTGAAAATATTACATATTATTTATGTGTCATTTTCCTTTCTTTGAGCATGACATCCTTTGCATGGAACATAATTCTTGTTGAAGTTGCCTTGGTGGTGAAATGGTAGACACGCGAGACCCAAAATCTCGTGCTGAAGAGCGTGGAGGTTCAAGTCCTCTTCAAGGCATAGTATTTGAGAGTATTAATTGCATTGGGAATTTTATTGGGTCATTTTTAGGTAGAATATTGAATTAAACAAATAATGGTATTATCCACTTCTAGCAAATATATGGTGTAGTTTATCATTTAGTATAAATCAATGAGCAGAGTACTCTGGCTCTTAATCTTATGATTTGGTTGGTAATTGCCTTCAAGAACAATATGAAGATGATGACAAACTGTGACAAATAGTCAGCAGCTCATGAGGCCAGTCTTACGTACCTACCTTTGTTTTTTTTTTTTTTTAATTAATTGTAGCGGAGCTTGTGATGTGTTGTTTTGGATGGATAGACCCTATTTTAACCCGGGAATTTACATGGTGTTGTGAGGATAATAAAAGTTGATTTCAGTGCCAGTATTGTAATAATATTAGAATATTTAAATCTGACTCTTTCTTCAATTGTTCTCACTTTGATTTGCTTACAGACTAAGACATTGCTCTTGTTCTGTCACATGCTCTTGCCTGCATTGTTTTGGCTATTTATACCTCATTAATTCTCAAATTGATGATTTCTCTTCTGATTTGAAGCTTCAAAGAGTAGAGAAGGCCAAGAAAGAAAAGAAAAAAGAGAAGAAACGGGAGAAAAGAGAAAAGGAGAAGGCCCGGGGAAGTGGGGGGATTGAAAGTAAGAAGCACAATCATAAGAAAAGGAGCAAAGATGGAAGGAGCAAAGAAGATCAGAAAGGAGGAGACCTTCAAAAGAGAACAGAAAAAGAAACAGAACAGCTTGAGAAGAGTAGTCTTACTGAAGAACGTGGGCATCCAGTTGGATCCCAGACCTCTTCTGACAGCACTCTTAACAGCAACAAAAGACAGAAGCTGAGCTTGCCCTCTGATGGCAGGCATAATTCTGGTGAGTGTGTGCGCGCTTTTCCCTTTCCTGGGGAAGGCTGTTTACCTGTTGGGTTTGTTTGATACACACGGGCACTGATGTTCTTTCTTCAAATTCTAATTATGACTGTGAAGGAAGCATTATTCGGATCCGGTTGCCTCTTCAAAGGCTCAAAGATCCAGAAGTGCTACCCAGCAAGGAGCACCCTTGCCTTGCCCCGAGAATGACTGATAATGCCTCTGTTCAACTTAAAGTGATGCATGAACAACTTAAAGTGATGCATGAACCTGCTCCTCCTATACCAGGCAGAGGAGGGGTCGAAATTCCCTGTTCTACTTCCAGAAAGATGTGCCCAGAATTTGCTGTAAGGATAAGCAAAGAAAAGCCCTGCCTTGGCCATGGAAGACCTGATAATGCCTCTATCAAACCGATGCATGAACCTGCTCCTAGACCAGGCAGAGAAGGGGTAAAAAATTCTCGTTCCACTTCCAGAAAGATGTGTCCGGAACTTGCTGTAAGGCTAAGCAATGAAAAGGCCTGCCACTCCACTGCAGCATCTTCTGCTAAAAAACCATGTCTGTCCACTGGGGCTTCTGAGGGGTGTTCTCTAATGGCTGAGGCATCCGTGCCATCAAAATTGTGTGGCAGTTGTTCCCCTCAATTAGCATCAAAGTTCCGAGATGTCATTGAGAATTGGGTTCCACCTCCAATGCCGAGTGATGGCACCGACTTTGATGATCATGAATGGTTATTTGAGACAAGGCGGAGAAATGACGATAAAAGGTGTGAATTGGATACCGTTACTGCAGGTACTGATCATGCAAACTCAACTTCTTGGCCACGCATTTGTTACTTGCCTGATGCTGATGTTTATGCGTTGCCATTCACTGTGCCATTCTGAAATTATTTTCTGAAAATAAGATTGGCCGGGAGGCAAGGAGGCCAGTAAAGCTGAGCAAGTATTGTTTTAGCATTTCAGCGGTGATTGATGCGATTTGGCATTCCTGCTTCATTTGTGTGTTGGGAGTAAATTTTGTGCGGGAAGATTAGTTATAGCAAAAGTTAGAAATTGATTAAGGCAATTTTTTTTCTTGTTTTAGTAAATGAAAATTTGTGTACCACAGGTTCCTTATCCAATAATAGATTTTTTTAAAAAAAAAAAAAAAAAAATTCAAAATCTTATAGATATTTTTTTTAGCAATGTGAAAGGTTTTGATTTAGGTAGTTTAATAAAGAGTATTGTTATGAGAATATAAGTTATGAAATAAATATTAAAATATAAGTTAATATTTATGCTAGCAAACGGTGCTCGAGACTCGAAACCCCCAAACTAATGTAGAGAATAGAGATAGGAAGTACATGTGAGTTATGCTATTTAATCGAAGATCAATCATAAATCAGTCGATTGATTTTGGTTAATTTAAATTGACATCGATATAAAAGTAATTTTGACCAATTAGTCAATCGATTTCTGACTTATGATTTCCTAAAAACCATCAGAATTCACTTTTTAATATATATATATATTAAAAATTTCAATATTTTTTTAGAGTTTTAATTGACGATTTTATATGAAAAATGGAAAGATTTTGTTACAAAAGATTAAAAGAATAAAAATATACTTCAACTTAAACTAAATACTACCGGGATAGTAAAACTCTTATGTTACGTTTGGTTGTAGAGAATAGAAGGTAAGTCGAGTGTAATGACCCAAAGTTTTATATCTCAGTTAAAGTCGTATATTTTTTTGGAAACGTTGGAAACCCTGCCGCCAAACCACCCACCCGAGCTTAAGCGGAATAAGTAAAACCATCGGCTACCCCAGACTCTTACAAGAAACGCACCTCTGGATTCGAACCCATGACCTGTAGGCTAAATCATAAGCCCTACACTAGCAACCCACGTCCCTTGGAGACTAAAGAAAGTCGTATATTGGTGGCTTAGATAAATTTTATCCCGAGCTAAAAAGAAATTATGAAGACGACTTAGTGGGCCCAAAATTAAAAACAAGCCCAACATTATTAGTATTTGCTTATTATTATTATTATTATTATTATTATTGCATATTAGCCACAAACAAAGTATAATAACCTAATTTTTAGGCCCAATTTTCGGCCAAACCCCTCATTTTTCTAGAAAAGTCTTCACACTTCAAGATTTTAATACAACTTAATAAGAAACCAAAAACAAAACTCAAGCCTCATATTTTAACCCCCTTGGCCGAACCATCTCTCTCAAAGCACATTGGAAATTCTTCAATTTTCTTAACAAATTTCCAAGACAACCAAAAGCAATCCAACACAAATAAAACTTAGGAGTTAAGAAGGAGAAAACAAGTCTTAGAGACTCTACTGGTGAAGAAAACTCATTGCTTCAAGATAAGAAAATCTTGACCCAAATTATAGATTTTGAGTTTTGATGGAATGATGAATGATGGATGTTGTTGGCCTGCATTTGATTATGATTAGATGATTATTGGACTAGGAAATTGATGTTGTTGAGAGATCCCCAAATTATGAAACCATAGATATTGAGCTAAGTTAGGATTTATGAGATTTAATGTTATAATAATGTTAGAAGGTTAAATTTATGATGTTTTGAATACTTGTGTTGATCTAGCTTGTGTGATGTTGAAAATTTTGAGAGTGGAGAAAGAGTGGGGTTCGGACAAGCCTAGAAGGAAGGTGGACTATTTTTGAATATAATATGAAGTCTTGATTGATGTTGTTATGCAATAGACACGTAAAATGAGAGGGGAGATAACTAAGATTGTGTAAAATGGGATGCGAAATAGATTACGAAACACAACGAAAAAATGAAAAACACAAAAACCAACAAGAACCAAATGACGAGGAACTCACTTGGATTATCAAGGCCAAACAAACCCCAAGCAACAGATTTGAACCACAAGAATCGCGAATTTGATTTTGTAGGAACACAATCCTTACAAGGTCACATGTGAAACCCACAAAGAACATGTCCTTGAGAACTCATTTGACGAGTTTTGAAAAAAATCTTATTAGCTATGGTGAGACGCCACTAAAGTAGCCAACCCTTAGATAAGTCATGGAGACTCCACTAAGCTTGCTAAAGCCTAGATAAGTCTATTGCATGAACTAAGGGGAATCCTTCCCTTAAGCAAGTTTCGGCCATAGCCATTTTTTTTTAGAAGAAATTTCGAAAATATCAAAGTTGTATTGAAGAAGACATAATTTACACATTATAAAGTACAAGATAAATTTACTAGAATACTCTTAAACTATCCCATGACTATTTAAAGTGCAAGCCCTTAATAGTCATTTCCTAACTAAGACAAATATCCAAGTAAGATATTTGTGTAAGTTGTCAACTTGTAAAAGTGTACCAAAGTCAACAGAAATGATTACCATCATTACAAAGATAAAATACAAAAAATCAACAAAGGTGGTAACTTTTCCTAAAATGACCAAATTGTCTCATTTGTACAAAAACCTCCAAATTTCGTGGCCTTCATGTATATAGGCCCACTGCTGTGTTTTGTAGCCCATTAAGTATTGTCTTGGCCGAATTTTTTGGTGTTGGACATGATTCAGCTTGATTCGTCAAAATTGTTTCTATGTTGGGCTTGCGTCATTCTCATCTATTTCAATATGATTTTTTTTGGGTTTGAAGGTTGTTTTGGACTTGAAGAGTGAATGCAGATTAGCCCACAATAAGCCTAATTAAATTCTAGAGGGTACCTTGTATCATATATATATATATATATATTGTAAAATGATTTACGGAATACAAATTCATAAGTCATTTTTTTAGAAAATGACTTAACTTTTCTATTGATTGAAAAGCTATTTACATTGACTACACATTCCGTAAGTGTCGCAAATGTCGTAAAATAAAAAAATATTTTCCAAAAATCATTTTACTACGAAACAAACGAACTTTAACAAATGGACTTGAGACACAAAATATGATTTGTGATTGATTGCAATAGACATGTGAGCATTCAATGAGTTAAGGAAGCTGGAGATGTTTTTTTAGGGATGAGACTCGTCGTGGTTGCTCTATTGTTGATCTCTATGAGCTCGTACAACATGCTTTGAGGCTTGGTCATTAAAGATCATGCTATGAGCTCGTGGTTCCTATATTTATATTTTTTATTCTCTTTTTCAGAAGCATTTTTAATAGAATTTAAGTATTGATGGATTTTAACATGAATTGTTGGGAATAAACAATTTGAATATTTTGTTCATTTCTTTTTCTTCAATTGAGATACTGAACAAGTAATACCTGCACCCCCGTTGTACTTGAATTTCGAATAAGTTTTAAGTAGGGTTGATACTGGGAACGACCCATATAGATAGTCAGTTGGGTCTCACAATTTTGGATCAAAATTAGGGATCTCAAATCTAAGAAAAATTTATACGCATTGCAATAGGAAAGCTAATTTTTTTTTTTTTTTTATTAAGGGTCACATACTTTAGATACTCGAATGTCATTTGAGTTTTTCCTGAGAGTATAACATGGGTTACTTCAACGCCGTAGACCCTGATACTTGAATATTGACTCGAGATATTTTCTCCACCCTTTCTTACCTTGAAAAACAAGTGTTAGTTCCATATTTATTGGCAATCTCCGTAAAAAATTAAGTTCAATTGAGTTGTAATGAGTCTTGAAAATCTCGGTGCAATTGGACAAGTATTTGGATGACATCAGATGAGGTTGTCAGGGTTTGCATTCGTGGTGCGTTCTTATTTGGGTTCGAACGCTTTGCATTTGTGGTTCATTTGAGTGGACGTTTGAACAAAAGCTTTCAGAGGCTTCAAATTCGAGATATGTTCAAACGAAACTATCCAGAGACTTCGCGTTTGTTGTGCATTTGTCAAGACGTTCGAACGGTTTTGCGGAACTACTTGTGTTTGTCACGCGTTCTTGTGGCGTTCGAATGACTAAGCGCAAGTGAGTTATTTTGGAAGCGTTTTTGAGCCAGTTTTGCACAAGGAAAATCCTAAATCTACCCTACCCATATAAACAAACATAGAGCCACACAAGGAAAACCCTACCTCTATCCTACCCATATAAACAAACATAGAGCCACCCTATCAAGTGTTGGAATTATTAGGGTTGGTGCTCAGAGCGCCAATCCGGATCGTATTTATGTCCGATTTATGAATACTGACAATTCCTTTTTCCATAATATTACTTACTTAATGGTAGCACCTCTTGTTTTTATATACGTATTCGATCTAATTACGATTAGATTGAAACTAAATCTGATTTATTGATATGTATATATTAGACCCCATGATTTACAACGTAGTGCGCAGTTACAACATAGTTTGTAATTGACATTGGAAAGCGTCACTATAATTTGTATATTCTTAAATAAAGTTCATGATCAAGATTTACTGACACGGGCCGGTTAGTAAAATCCACTGAGACCAATATATGTCGTATATTGAGACTTGGTCCGATGATTTATTCCAATGAACCGTGAGTCTTGGGAGACTCGTATAAACGTGTAGGGATTTATTTGATAAACACTGAACGACTCACCGAAGATTTCCTAATAGATGGTACACCAACGTCAATAGGAATCTTCTCGAGTCGAATAACATAGTGGTCCTTCTACTTGAGATACCTGTTGTGATATTTTTATATCGTACCGCAAGTGTACGGTGTCAAGTTTTAGTATAAATCAGTGAAAGAGTGTCGAACCCACAGGATTGCGTTAACTCGCACTAAGTACTACAATTGATAATCATAACTTTATTTAGAAAATAAATAATAAAGATTTTAATAATTAAATAAAATATACAAATATTTAGATAGAAGGAACTAATACTATAGAGATTCTGGATCCTGATTTCACCTAGCTGTCACCTATGTATTTGTCATGCCATTAATCCATGTTCAGTTATATTATTTATAAGTCAAGACTCCTAAAATATCCACTCCCTCTCTCGAGTGCCAAGTGAAAATATTATCAACTACAGACTTCGATATCTCTATAAAAATCCAATAGTTAACAACTCATTACGCTTTGTGATTCTATATTAACGACTTCAAAGGACTACAGATTCTCTCGAACTCTATAAAATCCTAGGTTATATTCTCTAGATCTATTCAAAATCCCCTCTCTCGAGTGATAGATTCTAAACATATATCATCTTCAATTGTGGCCAACAATCAAGAAACATTAAACTCAAAAGAATATAAATAAATTAATAAAACTTCATAAAAAAATCGACAAACAATTACAAGGTTCAAGCATAGATTACATCATTCTCCATAATTAAGGAGTTAGTTCATGACAATAAAATAAAACAATGAATAATAAGTCATGAATCTAATGGAAATCATTAGAGTTTTAAGAAAGAAACAAGAAGATAAAACCCGAATTGAATCTCTTCCTCTCCGGACGTCACTACCTTAATCTCCTATTGTCGCTCTTCAATCCACTCATTGGATCTCTAAAAATATTTAATTCTGTGTTTTGTGCTCTGTATTAGCCTCTTCTGAGTGTTGGATGTAATGTTATATTTATAGTTGAGGCTAGGAGTCTTTGGGTAGCATTAGGATTATTGAAAACCCTAAAAATTGAATCCTGGAACGTGTAGGTTTCCGGATCGTTGCAGCTTGTAAGTGGGCGCCGGGGCGCCATATCCCCTGGAAAATGTATGAGACAAAGGCTGACTTGAGGCGCCATGGCGCCTCTCTTTAATTCTCAACTGGTGCCATGGCGCCTTTTGGTTCCTTTAGTAAATGGCGCCATGGCGCCTCTAATGATAAATAAAAGTGGCGCCATGTCCTCTGTGTTTTGTATTGAATTTGGGCGCCTGGGCGCCTGTTGATTTGTATCATGGCGCAAATGCTCCTGTGCTCGTCTTGTGTTCCCGAAAGTTCCCAAAACACGTGTAATTGTTCCCAGATTCATGTATTAATGCTCATATAATTAAAAATAGAAAATAACTATAAATGACATTAAATATCTCGAATTATAACAAAACAATAAGCTAAAGATATCGGAATAAGTGGGTATAAACTACACTTATCAAACACCCCCAACTTAAGGTTTTACTAGTCCCGAGCAAAAGATAAAATAAAAACTAAATTCAAATAACTAATTAAAAATTACTAAATTAACTAAGCCACTTTCGTAGGGATCACGATTGCATTTAGCGTATGCAACAAGCCTTTAAACCCCTAGACGGCCCTAGTTGACGAGTTATAGTCTCGTGAGGGCTTATAGTGACGACACCCACTAACGTCATTCACACACAATCATGCAAAAATATAAAATAACAAAATATAGTCTCGATAGTTACGCATAAATTTTCCTCAAAGAAAGCTTATAAATGAAATTAGAGAACCTTCAAAGTACGCAATTGCAACTCGAATCCAAATTCTTGAATAAATTATCTAAGCTAGACTCACGGTGTGTGTGTGTGTAAAGGTTAAGTCACATATTGATTCCTAAGTAAGTCAACTCAATGATTTCGTTTAAAAATTAGAATCGATGGGTCAAACCAACCTAGATATCTCAATAATGCTATGTAATTGCTTTATTTTGTGCTCAGTATGGTATGATTTTTCTTTTCTTTTCTTTTTGTCTCTTTTTGCTTTTCTCATTTTGCACTTTTTTTTTCAACTCACCTACCCTTTAAGGTAGCATTTCTCCTCATGGTGGTCCTAATACTCGCCCATGGTAGCTTCACGCTTATCAATTATAGGTGGTTTATTTTCTTTCTTTAGAGATATTTTTTCTTTTTAGCTATACCATACTTCATAACACTAGCAAATCAAGATAGATATCTAAGCAAACTGTCATTCATCGACATGCAATTTCTTCAACTAGTCACCTTGTCAACTACTTAAGTTTTCACTGCTAAAAACCTGTTTTTAAGTGCTTACGAGTCTAACATAGATCAATTATTCAAGGTATCAGATAAAAGTAAATTGGGCACTTATCGTTTCTAAAATTTCACCCATAAACAAACAAAATTCATCACATGATTTATGCTTTACTATCAAAGACTAAAACAATTTTTTTTTTTAAATTTAAACAACTAAATAACAAGTAAACAGCATGCACACACCCCCAAACTTAAAACTTGCATTGTCCTCAATGTAAGATAAAAATTTAAAGAACAAGAGTGAGGAACAACACTACCATGCATGGAGTTGATCAGACTCTCGCTGGTTAGAATTTGGTTGCGCGGGCGTTGTGTGTCTCGTGCTACCTGCATAAATAACATGCAAATTAATAAATATCACACAATAAAAAAAATAAAAAATAAAAATAAAATTAACGTCTACAGCCAGAAGCAACCACCCAAATGGTTATGGTGGCTTAAACATAGTGAACCGGATAATCTCATCTACTTTCTTCTTTGGTATCCACCGGTTCTTATGACATGAAAAAGACAACTTGGCAGACTTGGTAATTTATCCATAGATCGTCCAACAGGATATGTAGATTGTCCCCCAGTTGGAAATTCTGGACTGCACATTCGGCAAAATTGGCTCGGCTTCCTTTTTAACCTTCCAGGGATCATCTCCAAGTGAGAACTAGCCTTTCTTTTCCTCTTTTTACGGTGCTTTGGGAGTGGTTTCAGGTTTAGCTGCAGAGAATCTTCCTTTATGCATGACTGTATTATGCTCATAGGTTGCTGAAATACTGATTCACCCTGTCTGGTTTCAACTCCCTTTTCTACTGTATCTATCATGTGACAGTCTGCATCACCTTGAGAACTCGGCATGGCTTGAAAACACTGAAGGTGATTTCTTCATATTGACCTCTCATTATCAATTCACCTTTGTTCTTTTCTTCTGTTACTGTTTCCTCCCGAAATACCATTTCATCTTCTTTACTGCCTAAGTCCTGAGAAGTGTCTTTAAACTCTTTTCCGCTCCTACAGGTTATGATTTGACATTGCTCATTGGGGTTGACTTCAATATCACTCGGAAACACCCATGTCTGTTGATTGGCCATTGAAGAAACAATCAACCCAATTTGCGCTTCTACAGATTTCATATTTGCCTTTATATTGCCCATTCGTGTTTCGATGTTATCCAGAATTGACTCATTCTCCTCAAACCTCTCTGAAGCTGTAGCTACAAAAGTGAGGTCTTCTAAGGAAGGTTTCTGCTCAGCTCTTGGATAATTGAAGCCACGAGGAGGTTGCAAAATGTTTTCCATATCAGCATATGAAAAATTCGGATGATAATAATTAGGCATAAGACTGCCTCTATAGTTGTTGAAGTTCTGATTGTTCACATACTGTACTTGTTCAAATCAGCTCCTCTGTTGGATAAAAGCATTCCATTAGCAGAAGCAGCTTCAATAGACGGTTGGCCCATTTGATTTGTCAATACTGCTAGATGAGTCGTGAGGGACGCTACTTGAGCTATCAGTGCACCACTAGGATCTGCCATTGCTTCTTTTCAATTCACCTCGTACGAAAAAAATATAAAACAGCAAAATAAAAATAAAAATAAAAATAAAAATAAAACTTAAGAAAAAAATAAAGGAAATAAGAAAATAAAAATAAAAATAAAAAAAAAATAAAATTCTAAATTAAAGCTAAGATTACTTGGTAGTAGTATTAATATGAATTAAACAAACAATCCCCGGCAACGGCGCCAAAAACTTGTTGTGATATTTTTATATCGTACCGCAAGTGTACGGTGTCAAGTTTTAGTATAAATCAATGAAAGAGTGTCGAACCCACAGGGATTGCGTTAACTCGCACTAAGTACTACAATTGATAATCATAACTTTATTTAGAAAATAAATAATAAAGATTTTAATAATTAAATAAAATATACAAATATTTAGATAGAAGGAACTAATACTATAGAGATTCTGGATCCTGATTTCACCTAGCTGTCACCTATGTATTTGTCATGCCAATTAATCCATGTTCAGTTATATTATTTATAAGTCAAGACTCCTAAAATATCCACTCCCTCTCTCGAGTGCCAAGTGAAAATATTATCAACTACAGACTTCGATATCTCTATAAAAATCCAATAGTTAACAACTCATTACGCTTTGTGATTCTATATTAACGACTTCAAAGGACTACAGATTCTCTCATACTCTATAAAATCCTAGGTTATATTCTCTAGATCTATTCAAAATCCTCTCTCTCGAGTGATAGATTCTAAACATATATCATCTTCAATTGTGGCCAACAATCAAGAAGCATTAAACTCAAAAGAATATAAATAAATTAATAAAACTTCATAAAAAAATCGACAAACAATTACAAGGTTCAAGCATAGATTACATCATTCTCTAGAATTAAGGAGTTAGTTCATGACAATAAAATAAAACAATGAATAATAAGTCATGAATCTAATGGAAATCATTAGAGTTTTAAGAAAGAAACAAGAAGATAAAACCCGAATTGAATCTCTTCCTCTCCGGACGTCACCGCCTTAATCTCCTCTTGTCGCTCTTCAATCCACTCATTGGATCTCTAAAAATATTTAATTCTGTGTTTTGTGCTCTGTATTAGCCTCTTCTGAGTGTTGGATGTAATGTTATATTTATAGTTGAGGCTAGGAGTCTTTGGGTAGCATTAGGATTATTGAAAACCCTAAAAATTGAATCCTGGAACGTGTAGGTTTCCGGATCGTTGCAGCTTGTAAGTGGGCGTCGGGGCGCCATATCCCCTGGAAAATGTATGGGACAAAGGCTGACTTGAGGCGCCATGGCGCCTCTCTTTAATTCTCAACTGGCGCCATGGCGCCTTTGGTTCCTTTAGTAAATGGCGCCATGGCGCCTCTGATGATAAATAAAGGTGGAGCCATGGCGCCATGTCCTCTGTGTTTTGTATTGAATTTGGGCGCCTGGGCGCCTGTTGATTTGTATCATGGCGCAAATGCTCCAGTGCTCGTCTTGTGTTCCCGAAAGTTCCCAAAACACGTGCAATTGTTCCCAGATCCATGTATTAATGCTCCTACAATAAAAAATAGAAAATAACTATAAATGACATTAAATATCTCGAATTATAACAAAACAATAAGCTAAAGATATCGGAATAAATGGGGTATAAACCACACTTATCAATACCTCTGTGGATATATGAGACATCTTTCACACTTTGATGACAGTCACGTCACCAATCTATTTAGATCAGACCTCCGCCTGCTCGTTGGTTGTGGACTGATGCTCATAATATCCTGTGAGTATCAGATATAATCCGCCAGTTCTGTGAACATGACATATGTATCATGTACGTATTTGCGATCTAGTAAATCCATGGTCGTGGTATACTTCGGAAGTGAGTTCCGAGTGTTATTTAAAGATCGTAGATTTGAAAGTCGACTATATTAAATCTTAGGGATTTGACGTTCTTATCTATATCCCCGGTATAATATTGATAGCCTGTGACAGAGGGATTGTACGTATGCAATGACCTCGACTTACATAGTTTAGCGAGATTATCTGTGGTCGTTATAATTTACGAGTGGGTGAATTATTGACACAAAATTTGATTTCGTGATAGATGAACCTAAACTTAGAGAGTCCCACAATATGAAGTGTACTCGTTGAGCACTTGGACAACGCGTTATGAATAATACAGATTATTCATAATACTTCATTCGGATTAAATGAGTTAATTCGAATCGTTTAAACGGTTAAACAAAAATATATTCATTATGGGATTTTGGTCAATTAATAATTAATATGTATTTGTATTTGATACAAAATTTGATTTGATACATAGTAATTAATTGTCAAATGAGATTTTGACACATGTTAAAAATATATGTATTTTGTTATTAATATAAATAAAAATACATTTATATAGATATTTATATTAATTAATTATTTAGTTATTCAATTGTTAAATAATTAAATAATTAGAAATTAAATATGTTATCCATAAGTCATAATTAGTATGATAAGTGGTGAGATATTATTGGTAACAAATGGCATGACTTTTTAAGCTTGGAGTATTCAAATTGAATAAGTAACTTAAGCTTAATTTTTTAATTAGATTAAAGTTAACCTAATGACCAAAATAACCTCACTTTTTCGGCCAACCCTAATATTTAAAGAGAAATTTTTTCTTTTCTCTTTGATAAATCCCTCCATGGCCGAAACTCTCCCAAATGAAAGCTCCCAAATATTAGCTTGAAGAAACAAGAAAGAAAATGAAGAAATCATGAAGAAAATTTAAGGAAATTAGGATATTTTGAGGTAATCTTCAATATTCTTAAACTTAGAAAGCTTGTTTATTGTTCTTACGCATTTATAATAGTTATAGGGTTTCTTCTTTTCTTAGATTTTGGGGCTTTTGAATTGGAGGATGGATTTGGAGGCAAGATGCTTGTGTAGTTAGATTGAATAATATTAGTTCAATTTTATCATTTGATGATTTATTACAATTCTAGAGTGTTATGACCACTCTTGTAACTCCTAGAATTATTCTCGAGTTCTTCATAAGTGGTGTCTTTGATTGGTGTAAATATTAATATGATTAATGTTGAGAAAATTGGATTTAAAGCATGAAAAATAATATTTTTGGCACCCAGATCAGATCTGAAATTTATGTAATTTTGGTGATGAAAAATGTGTTATTTAAATATATTGGATGTGTATTGGGCATTGGAATAATTACCGGAAAGTGTTTCAGAGTGAAAATATGCGAAAACGGTGAAAAACGGTGTTACCGGGTAAGTTTCGGCTTACCGGGTAACACCTGTCCAAACAGTGAATTGGTCACTGTTCATAACCCTTCTTTGGTTTCCCAGTCTTCTTTCTTTTGGTGAGATTGAGGTTTGATTTACCATCAACACAAAAACACAACCCTAACCCAATTTCATAAGCCTTCATAGTTCTTTACGAGGAAGATTGGTTGTCAGAGTTCTGGCGTTGTGAGTTTGCAGGGTTGATCCGCTCAGAGACTTCATAGAATCTGAAGAAGGCCGCTTGATACAGGCTCAGGGAGTTCTTCGAGTTATTACTATTTAGAGGTATTTGAGTCGGTAAAGTTGCTGCCATAGGTCTTATACAATCGTTGTAAGTTTTTCTCATATAGTGGATTTGGCTGGTAGCCCATATACCCGAAGTGATTTTTTTACTCTTGAGAGTTTTCCACTTCGTCAAAAAAATATGGTATTGATTTTTCTTACCGCTTTGATATATTGTTTTGCGTAGACTTAAGGGTACAGGACAAATCAGACGTGAAAAAAATATTCTGCAAGCACGTCGTAAAATCGACAAGCACGTCGTAAAATCGACAAGCATGTCGTAAAATCTGCAAGCACGTCGTAAAATCGGCAAGCACGTCGTAAAATCGGCAAGAACGTAGTAAAATCGGCAAGCATGTCGTAAAATCTGCAAGCACGTCATGACACATGGAACCTTTACGTCGCGACACGTGTCCCCAACGTGGCTTCACCATTCTTTGACACGTGTCCACAACATGCATTCGCTGGTCTGGGCGGCGAATTTGCCTATAAAAAGGAGCGTCCGACATTAGAAATTTTCATACTTTCTATCCTGATTCCTCTGTAATTCTTGGAGATAGAGTGTCTTGTTTGTTTATTTACTTAAAGCTTTTTGTAATGTCTTTTTCTTTCAATAATAAAAGTAAGAATATGTTTTATTACAAAATGAGTAGCTAATTTCTTTTCTGTTGGAGTAAGGGTGAAGCTTTTATAATGAAAACATAGATTAAACTCGCTTTTATTATAATAAATAAATTGAAATCTAATGATTAAAACTTGATTTAAATCTAGATTAATTATTGACAATCTTTATACCGCATTTATGGCTGTTTTTATCTATCTACCGCCTTTATGGCTGGTTTTATCTATCTACCGCCTTTATGGCTGGTTTTATCTATCTACTGCCTTTATGGATGGTTTTATCTTTATATCGCCTTTATGGCTGGTTTTATCTTTATACCGCCTTTATGGCTGGTTTTATCTGTCTACCGCCTTTATGGATGGTTTTATCTTTCCACCACCTATATGACTGGTTTTATACGATTTTGGCATAATTAAGTACCTTGGTAGGACTTGTTATAGACAAACGGTATCACCGCCTTTATGGCTGGTTTTATATTTTTGGCATGCTTAGTACCTGGTAGGACTAATTATTGACAGAAATGATTACCGCCTTTATGGCTGGTTCTTTATATTGGCATAATTAATTCCTGTAATAAATTAAGTGGGTAATAAAGACAATTTATAAATTATAATAAAGTGAGATTTCTAAATGTTTAAAAGACTAAAAGTGGATCCCCTAGCTCCAGCATTTCATTCTATTATTGCATTCCAACCTAAAAGTCTCCAACTACTTCAACAAATCAAACTTTTCTTTTCCGCTTTGTTCAATATTCTACTTTGCTAAATCTCTTCTATGTGGATCGACCCCGGACTCACCGGGTTATTTTATTACTTCGACACTCTTATACTTGGGAGTAAAAGACCACTTTTCGAGCGTGTCAAGTTTTTGGCGCCGTTGCCGGGGAAGTATTATTTAGTAGATAGAATATTTATTTCTTCTTTCTCTACTTTTCTTTTCTTTATTTTTATTTCATATTTTTTTATTTAATTTCTACATCTTATTTTTCTTTATTTGTTCTTATTTTTATGTAGACCCAACTGTCCTGATTAATCCTTGATGATCCCTGAACCCAGAAATCCCACATATAGAGAGACCTTGTTCTTAATTTTTACTGGTTACCGGAAACAGAAAAATCAACTTAAAAGGTGTTTGCTGTTCATAAAAGAATTTTTTGAACCATCCCCACGTAAAGATGCTCTCATAAAACTTCACGAAAACATAATTCAAGACATTGAGAAAAATGAGCGAGATATTCAATTGAGATCGGAATTAACAAGGGTTAGAGGACGTTTTTAGATCTAAATCACAGCATTTGTATTTTCCTTAATTTGTTCTTTTCATTTTTTTAGTTTAATTTCATTTTCAAGTTTTGTATTTGCAATTTCATATTTTTACATATAGTTTTTTGTTTTAAGTTGCATGAAACACTGGTCTCGAACATCTAGTGGCAGATTAAAAAGAGAGTCCTCATCACCTTCACTGTTAGTCAGAATGGTGACCGGCGTAAACACACACGTATAACGCAAGCGCACGTATCGTTCAAGTAGTATAAAAATATCGATCCCACGAGGACTTAATTCCTATTGTTGTTATTAATTGTTGAATCTATTTATTTACAGATATCTAATTAAATGAAGAAGAGAATGATTGTTTGATTGGTTGAAAGTGGTTTTACAAAATAAATAAATAAATAAAAAGACAAAAGAAAATACTAAGGAAAATAACAAAAGACACAAAGATCTAGGGTCGTGAATCATTCTAATATCATTTAAAAGATGAAGTGGTTATTTTATGTTTGTGTAATAAATCAGTTTACTAACCTGGAACACTAAATTATGCAAAAGCCTCTGTCGATGGTCAGACGCAAATACCCAGTTTAACCCAATTGAACCATATGTCTATGTCAACCAAATTATCTGGATTCATTAAGTTTAAGTTCCAATTATGGCTACCCCCGCCCGACATGTATATTCCTATCCTGTAAGGAAATCTATTAAAGGGTTATCTATCCTCAAGGAAGATCGTGGGCTATTAAGTCTAAGGCTGAAACCTAAAATCCCTATGTCTAGTTCATTTTAGATTTACCACATCAATCTTATTGGTGATCAGACAACAAGAAGCATTAAGCTTAAGACTTAATAAGTAAACCTTTAAATTACCCAAACTATAAAATAACCCTTTATAAACCGGTGATATTAGAATTCATCACAACCCCAGATAACTAACACATAACTAGGGCTAATAACAACTTAAAAGTAAAAGACATAAAGTAAAAATACTGAAAAGTAAAAGACATAAAGTAAAACTGAAAAGTAAAATAAAATAAAATGCTAAAGTAAAAGGAATTACTTTTACTACTACTAATTTAGATATCTCCCATAAAATAATATATAAACTTGTGATAATAATACCAACCGACCATATAGGCGGTATCATGATTAAGTCAAATTAAGTCCAACCAGCCATAAAGGCGGAACCAAAATTAAATTGTCAACCGACCAATCTGGCGGTATCCTTTATTAGTCAGGTTTAAACCAGATTAAAATGAATTACCAACCGACCAATCTGGCGGTATCCTTTTTAAGTCAATATTTTAAATAGTGAATATATTATTTTTAAGGGAGATTAATCTAAATAGTAACAGTAAAAGAATTACCTTTCACCCTAGCTGGAGAAGTTACCTCCTCATGGTAAATAGTAAAACTGTAAAAAGTAAAAAGTAAAAATTAAATTACTATTATTACAAAAAGTAATTAAAATTATTTACAAAACTAAAAACTAAAAATAAAAAAAACTAAAAACTAAAGAATCTAGAGAGAGAAGCTCTCTCTTTAGAAGGAATTGAAGAGAGAGGAAGGTGCACTGAATTCTGAAATCTCGAGCTCAATTTATAGAAAAATTTGGTTCCAGCGTCGCGACGCCAGGTCCTCAGCGTCGCGACGCCGGATTTGTCGACGTGGCACGCTCTGGTTCGCTGGTTTGAAGATTCTGGATAAGATGATAAGATGACACGTGGCAGAGTGGTTGGGCTTCAATTATTGTGACACGTGGCGGCTTCTGATTGGTCGCTGAGATTCTTATCCGCCACGTGTCAGATAAGGATAGGATACTCAATTATTGATGCTGACGTGGCGGTGACGTGGCGACGACGTGGCGACACGTGGGAAAGAGACTGTCGGCACCTTAGAATTGCGACACGTGGCGACACGTGTCACGCTGTGATTGGCTGATGCTGACGTGATAAGTTGACTTGGTTGACCTTGTGACGTGGCGGAGGACGTGGCGTGACACATGGCGAAGTTGACTTTTTGACCGATGACATGGCTGATGACGAGGCGACACGTGTCAACTCTGAGTGTCGGCAGCATATGATGATGACACGTGGCACGGCGCACGTTAACAGGTCGGCTGTGATGGTGACACGTGGCACGGCGCATTTTAGCAAAGTCAAACTTTTCTCAGATTCTGATTTGTGGACCCGGCGCACGTTAGCACTGTTCGGCGCATTTTAGACGTCGCGACGCTGGATGTCTGGGCGTCGCGACGCGAAAAGACCAAAATATCCCTGTTGACGCATTTTTGTCCATTTTTGCCCCAAATTGTCTCCTATGCTTTCCAAACTTTATTTTATCTACAAAATAACACAAAACATATCAAAACGTTCACAAAACTCAAGAAACTATACAAAATATTAGGTTAAATGAGTGAGAAATAGTGATATAAATACCACTCATCAAATGGCTGAAAAGCAAATTGAAAATCCACCTGCCCAAGTTGAAAACCCAGTTAATCAGGAAGAAAACGGGTCTCAGCATGAAGATCCTAATCACCCTAGGACATTCAGACAATTCATGAATCCCACTAGGTCAGGATCACCATCTTGTATTGTTTTTCCTCCAGAAGCAGTATGTTTCAATTTTAAATCAAGTGTCATCAATCTTTTACCCACATTCCATGGTCTAGAATCAGAAAACCCTTATAAGCACCTAAGAGAGTTCGAATAATTATGTAACACTTGCACAGACCAAAATTGTAGCATGAATATAATTCGGTTAAAGTTTTTTCCCTTTTCTTTAAAGGATAAAGCTAAAATTTGGCTACAAAATCTTAGGTCAGGATCTATTAGAACATGAGATGATTTACAAGAGCAGTTTCTTAAAAAGTTCTTTCCCACTCATAGGACAAATTCCTTAAGAGAAGAATCACAACATTCACACAAGAGTCATGGGAAACACTTTACCAATGTTGGGAGAGGTATAAAGAGATGTTAAATATTTGTCCACATCACGGTTTGAAACATGGAGGTTAGTTGCCCAATTCTACGAGGGTTTAACACCTCAAGGTAGACAAGTAGTGGAGATGATGTGCAATGGTGAGTTTAGGGACAAAGATCCCGAAGATGCACTAGATTACCTAGAGCACATAGCAGAGAATACACAACAATGGGATACAATTGGTACATATGAGTCATCTGTTAAAACACAGCCATCTGGTAGAGGTATGTTTAACCTTAGGGAAGACCATGACCTTGCTGCAAAGTATGCATTTTTTGTCTAAAAAATTGAGGCTTTAGAAACAGGGAAAGGGATCATGTCAAGTCAGTTCAGGAAATCATATGTCAAATTTGTAGTTCAAATGAACATGTCACAGAAGTTTGCCCGTCTATACCAGCCCTGAAAGATTGTCTCCATGACCAGGTCAGTTCCATAAACACATTCAATAGACCAAATCCAAACCCATACTCACAGACCTATAATCTTGGTTGGAGAAACCATCCAAACTTCAATTGGGGGAATGATAACCAAGCACAACCTTCACACCAACCTCCCCAGTTTCACCAGAATTTCTGAAATTCCCAGAATTATGCACCATATGTCCCACTGTAGGACACAGAAATCGGCGACGCTGTTCTAGGCTCGCGGCCTAGTCGGGAGTACGGAATAGCCCGCGGGGGAACTAAACCGGAGAAATAACATGGAGTCGCCACCGGTGTGAACCGGGAAAATGTGATTTAAGGCCGCACTCACCCCTCGCAAGGGAAGAACTGAAACCGTTGGGTTCGGAATGGTCCCTTACTTATGTCACTTGTAATGATATGATTTGTGCAATAAACTAACCGAATCTACGCAACATGTATGCTCAAAGGTAACTTAGGTCTAGTCCGCATTCATCAAAATAAATCCTATGACTAAGTTCACATGCTTCAAGAATAAGTCATTATAACGGCAAGCATATAATATCACACAACGAGCATGTTGAATCATCGAACACAAAAAAAAAAAAAAACTACTTAAACATAAACGTAAACTAAATTCCTAATGCGAAATTAAAGAACTAAATAATGCATAGAAAAATAACATAATCATGCTTAAAAATAAACGACATACTAAACTAAATCATGCTTTAATAATAAATAATGTACTAGCAACCTAATCATGCTCAAATACATGGTTGAATGAAACGAAATACGTGTGTCTCTCAAGTGGTACGTGGCATTGTATCCCGAGTGCAAACCGCACTACCGTCCATTCAGATTCGGCTACAGAATTTACGTCCGGGTTTCCATCCGATATACCACAAGAGAGAACACACATTCCGTTCATCCGGAAATCACATCATGCATCAATCTATAATATTCATATGAAATAAAGTACTAAAATAAATACAAACAAAAGATAATAAATAAAGAAGGTGCCCTCAGGTTTAACCTCTTTTGTCGTCTCTCGGAAGCACGTTACACGGCCGTCGGAAGGGTTGATGCTCCGCAACTCCTCCGGTTCACTGGTTCAACATTTTCCTTCGCTGTTTCGCTGTTTGGGCTGCTGTTTTTACTCCGTTTCGTTGCGGTTTCTGGTCATGAATTAGGCTTACTGTTTTGCGATAAAGTGGGACTGTTTTGGGCAGTTTTTTTTAGGTGCAGTTTTGGGTTGTTGGAGTGCAGTTTTCAGGGGTATTTTGGCGTGAATGGAGGGCTGATTTTAGGGGTATTTTGGTGTGAGAACCAGGGGTTGTTTCAGGCAGTTTGGCGTGAAAGTCTTGGGCTGTTGGAGTGCAGTTTTGGTGCGGCAATGGGGCTGGTCAGTGAGGGGTTTTTAGGCGTGAATCAGGGGCTGTTTTTAAAGGGTTGTGTTGGCGTGCTTGAGGGCTGTTTGTGAGGGCTTAGGGACGTGAATTGAAGGGGTTTCTGTGAGGGTTTAGGGGCGTGAATTGAAGGGGTTGCTGTGAGGGTTTAGGGACGTGAAGAAAAAGGTTGCTGAAGGTTATTATTAGCGTGAGTTGGAGGGCTTGTTTATGGCGTGAGTGGAGGGTTTGAAGAGGGCTGCTTATGGCGTGAGTTGGAGGGCTTGAAGAGGTTTAGGCGTGAAGACTGTGTCAGTTCATGGGGCTGCATGAGTAATGCATGAAGGGCGTGTTTATGGAGTGTGTTGACTCGTTGATTTTGATGGGGCTTGAGGACGTGTTGTAAGGGTTTTACGTGAAGATGGCAAGAGGCGTGGGGATTAGGTGGCTATTGGCGTGAGAGTGAGCTGAATTGAAGGTGTCTTAGCGTGAGTGGAGAGGCTGCTACGTGAATGGCTTGTGGTGTGAAGTTGGGCAGTGACGTGAGGGGCTTGAGTGAGGTTGAGGGCAATATGTGAGTTGCCGAGAGAGTGGCCAAGGTGAAGGTGCCGTGAGAGTCTATGGGGTTTTTGGTGAAAGGGTTCTTTTTATAGGCAAATGGATGGGGGTTATCCTTGTTTGAGAAGGAAATGATTTGGGTAATTAATGGGAGATATTTTTAATTATTGTGTGATAAGGAAAAAATCTTTTAATTAGGGAAGTGATTTGATTTAATTCGATTTCTTCTCTTTTAGTTAGGGATATGATTTGGTTTGTATCTTTTAATTAGGGAATGTAATTTGTCTTGATTAGGAAGATGATTTATTTAATTTTGGAATGAGATTTAATTTAATTTAATTTAATTTAATTGGATTTAATTTAATTTAATTTGTGACATGTGTTTTAAATATTTTTAATTATTTTTGGATGTGATTTAGTGGGCTTGGGCGTGGGGCTTGGTCTCTTGGGCGTGGGCTTGGCTCATCTTGGTGGGCTTGGTGTGTGGTTTGGTGATGTGTTTTAAAAAAGAGGTCCAACAAGCGAACCCGAAGCTAATCCAGCGAATTAAATCCACAGCAATGTCAATTCTTGATTCTTCCCTTCCGACGTCCGTTTCCCGCGGCTTCCAAAATTAAAAAGGTAGTGTCTCCATACGAGACTCATCATCGGACTTATATGCAAAAATGCAGTGCCTACACCCACCACATAAGAAAACCATTGAAGATAACTTGAGTGCATTCATGGAAAAAAAGAAACCATCAATAACCAAAATGCACAATTAATGAATGATTTGAAGGAAACTTTTGATAAAATCACATCTGCTTTGGCCATTAAAGAAAAAGGTAATTTCCTGCACAATCTCAGTCAAATCCTAAGAGTCATCAAAACCCTTACGAGGGTAGTTCTGGAAGTCAACACTTAGACCAAGTCAAATCTATTATTACTCTTCGTAGTGGTAAGACCATCCACAAACCTATTCTTGAACCTCGTGAAACTGAGGAAAAATCAAAATCAGAGGGTAATGAAGGGGTTGATGAGCCATTACCCGTCGTTGATAATAACAGTTTTTCTCATACACCTCCATTTCCTCAGGCATTAAAAACAAAGAAATTGAACCATTCCCCAGAGATTTATGAAATATTCAAACAGGTAAAGGTCAATATCCATTGTTAGATGCCATTCAACAGATACCATCATATGCCAAATTTCTGAAAGATCTATGCACCGTTAAACGAAAACATCAGGTAAGAAAGAAAGCTTTTCTAGCTGAACATAGTCTATTTCTTTCTCTCATAATGCATTAAAATACAAAGACTCTGGTTGTCAAACTATTTCTTGTATTATTGGAAATCAAAACATTGAACATGCTTTGCTTGATCTTGGAGCTAGTGTAAATTTGCTGCCATTTTCGTTTTACCAACAACTTAATATCGGTGAGATGAAACCAACCTCAACTACCTTTTTACTTGCCGATAGATCAGTTAAGGTACCAAAAGGAATTGTGGAAGATGTGTTATTACAAATCGATAAATTCGTATATCCTGTGGATTTTATTGTTTTATAAACACAACCTGTGGCAGACAGTTATAAGCCAATCCCTGTAATACTTGGTAGGCCATTTTTAGCGACAGCTAACGCTTTGATAAATTGTAGGAATGGAATCATGAATCTTTCTTTTGGCAACATGACATTAGAGTTAAATGTTTTTAACATGTGCAAACAACCATATGATGAGGATAATGAAAACGAAAGTGCAGAATCAATTGAACCTATTGTGGATGAGCATATTCATGGGAGTTTATCTGATCCCATGAAATTTTTTACTGCTAATTATGTTGAGTCAAGTGCACAAACTGATTCGGATATTACTAATTTTTCTACTTGATTCTATTCAGGTATTGGAAGACGATGAAGAATTGGGAACACTGGAAGAAGAAAAACATGAAGAAACACCCAATTTGGAGTTAAAAGCTTTGCCACAAGGACTGAAATATGCATTTCTAGAAGATAATCAAACTTACCCTGTGGTAATTCTTCTTCTCTCACAAGCGATCAAGAAGGTAAACTTTTAAATGTGTTGAAAGAACATAACTGGCAATTGGATGGACTTTAAAAGACATAAAAGGTATTAATCCATTAATTTGCACACATCGAATACATCTAGAAGATAATGCTAGGACATATCGTCAACCCCAAAGAAGATTAAACCCTCACATGAAAGAAGTAGTAAAAACTGAGGTCCTTAAACTTCTTGATTCGGCATTATCTATCCTATTTCTGATAGTAAGTGGGTAAGTCCTACACAGGTTGTACCTAAAAAGTCTGGAATCACTGTTGTAAAAAATGATAAAGGGGAATTAATCCCAACTCGCATTTCATCTAGTTGGCGTATGTGCATTGATTATAGAAAATTGAATGACGCAACTAGAAAAGATCATTTCCTTTGCCATTTCTTGACCAAATTTTAGAAAGAGTAGCTGGACACCCTTATTATTGTTTTCTTGATGGTTACTCAGGTTATTATCAGATTCCATTGCTTTAGAAGACCAGGAAAAGACCACATTCACATGCCCCTTTGGAACATTTGCATTTAGAAAAATGCCATTTGGACTTTGTAATGCACCTGCAACATTCCAACGATGCATGTTGAGCATATTTAGTGACATGGTTGAACACTGTTTAGAGGTCTTTATAGATGATATAACTATCTTTGGAAATTCATTTGATAATTGCTTGACTAATTTGGAAATTGTTTTGAAAAGATGTAAAGAAAAAGGACTTGTGTTAAATTGGGAAAAATGCCATTTCATGACTGATTCAAGAATTGTTTTAGGACACATTGTGTCGTCTAAAGCCTTTTGAGGTTCACAAAGCAAAAATAGAGGTCATTTCTAAATTACCATCACCAAAAACAGTCAGGGACACTCGTTCTTTTTTAGGACATACATGATTTTATAGGAGGTTCATTAAAAACTTCAGTACCATATCCAGACCCTTATGTAACCTCCTATTAAAAGATGCAACATTTGAATGGAAAGAAGAATGTCAAAAATCATTCCAAAAAATTATCAGTCTTTTGACTTCTACTTCTATAATGCAATCCCCTGATTGGTCCTTGCCCTTTGAGCTAATGTGTGATGCTAGTGATTATGCAGTTGGTGCAGTCCTAGGGCAGAGAAAGGAAGGTAACCGCATGTGATATATTACGCTAGTAGAATATTAAACAGTGCACAAATGAATTACACTACCACAAAAAAGAACTACTTGCTGTAATATTTGCATTGGATAAATTTCGATCATATTTAATCTGTTCTTCAACTGTTGTTTACTCTGATCATGCTGCTGTTAGATATTTGATGTCTAAACAGGATGCCAAGCCAAGATTAATACGTGGATTTTGTTGCTTCAAGAATTCAATATCACAATCAAAGTAAAAAGGGGCAGAGAACGTGGTTGCAGATCACTTATCGAGACTCACAAACGAGTCACTAATCGATACCACTCCTATCAATGACTCTTTCCCCGATGAATTTTTATTTTCGGTAAATTTAATGCATTGGTATGCTA
The DNA here is from genome assembly GCA_019454045.1 of Zanthoxylum bungeanum. Taxonomy (NCBI): domain Eukaryota; kingdom Viridiplantae; phylum Streptophyta; class Magnoliopsida; order Sapindales; family Rutaceae; genus Zanthoxylum; species Zanthoxylum bungeanum. The sequence goes on along the minus strand of SKCR01037893.1, from coordinate 74,571 downwards.
ATATTGTCAATTTCCTTGCTATAGGAAAGATACCCCCAGACTGGAGCCAACAAGATAAAAGGACATTTTTGACCGAAGTCAAAAGATTCTACTGGGATGATCCTTATCTGTTTAAATGCTGCCCTGATCAGATTTTCAGACGATGCATACCTGACAGTGAGATAAGTGGTGTTATTCAATTCTGTCATTCAGAAGCATGTGGAGGTAATTTCTCATCTAAGAAAACCGCTGCAAAAATCTTGCAGTGTGGATTTTATTGGCCCACCATTTTTAAAGATATATACACTTTCTGCAAAACTTGCGAAAATTGTCAAAAGTTGGGATCTATTTCAAAAAGAAACATGATGCCTTTAAATCCCATCCTTGTCATCGAAATCTTTGATTGTTGGGGGATAGATTTCATGGGCCCATTTCCCCACTATCCTTTGGATTTTTATATATTTTAGTTGCAGTCGATTATGTTTCAAAATGGGTCGAGGCAATTCCTTGTCGGAACAATGATCACAGAACTGTGATCAAATTTTTAAAAGAAAACTTGTTGAGTCGATTTGGAATTCCTCGGGCCATAATAAGTGATGGAGGTAAACACTTTTGTAATAGACCTTTTGAATCCTTAATGAAAAAGTATGAGTCACACACAAAATTTCACCTCTTATCACCCCAGACAAATGGACAAGTAGAATTAGCAAATAGGGAAATTAAACAAATTCTAGAAAAAACGGTTAACCCAAATCGCAAAGATTGGTCTCTTCGACTAACTGATGCACTCTGGGCATATCGAACAACTTTCAAAACATCCTTGGGTATGTCTCCCTATCGTCTAGTTTATGGAAAACCTTGTCATTTGCCTGTAGAACTTGAGCATAAAGCATTTTGGGCTATTAAAGCATTTAATTCAAACCTTGAAAATGCTGGTCATGAACGTAAATTGCAACTAAATGAAATTGAAGAGTTAAGGAATGATTCATATGAAATACGAAAATTCTTAAAGCCAAAACTAAAACCTTTCATGATAGTCGAATTTCACGAAAAATATTTGAGTTGGTCAAAAGGTTTTGCTTTATAATTCTCGTCTTCATTTATTTCCTGGAAAGTTAAAATCCAAATGGAGTGGCCCATTTATTGTGAAACACGTTTACCCATACGGGGCTATTAACATTGAGAATCCTAGGGATGGTGATGTATTTAAAGTAAATGGACAGCGTCTGAAACCCTTTTTGGAGTACTCAAAATTTCAAGAAACTTTTTTCCTGTCAGACCCAATATACCTTGATTGATGTAGTTTCTTTCATGTTCTGTTTAATATTTCTATAATTTCCATTGTTCTTAGTTTTGTAGTGTTCTTGTTGTTTTATTTTATCTCACACCCCGGTAAAGCAGCGGATAACGGTACTCCGTGACTCAAGTCGGTTATTTCAGTTTCCTAAAAACACTGATACCCTACAAACTAAGGCATGGAAGAAACTCTTGCAACCCTCCATAAATATTTTCATGCACTTCCCCGAAATGCTGTGATTAAAATTTACAAAGCCCGCACAGAAAGATTGAGAATTCTTATGATTCATGGTATTCCTAATGATATTCGTTAGGTAATCGAAGCAAGGGTTCGTTTGGCAGGTGAGTCACCTGACTCCTTCATTCCTTACATGCATGGTTTAGGGAAAAGCACCTATTCTAAAAAACGAAGAGCTAAACAAATGGGTGTTTGTTATAAGTATGCACGTTGTACGTGCAACACTCGTTGTTGTTCTTTAGGAATGTTGTCTGATAATCGTGAGGATAAAATACAATTCATTAGGGATGGACTGAGTAAGGAGCCTTTTGATAATATATCATTGACTCTTGAGACACATCCTAGTGGGTATGTTCATCGTGAAATTCTCAGATTACGCACACAATTTCATAAAGAAAGACAACCATACAGTCTTGGGAATCTAACTTTAAAAGACCCTGTTTGCCAATTTATAAGAAAATTGGATGAGAAGCCTATCCCCGATCCATAGAGGGCGTTCAAGCCGTTACTGGACATAAAACCAGAGGAAGATGTGAGCCACAATCACAACTACCAGTATATATTATTGCATTGATTTTCTTTACTTTAAATTATTATTTTCCTTTACTTTTTACCGACAGTATCTAACATTTTTTGTTCACGATCTATTTTTCTGATAGTTGTCATTTTGCAGATATTAGTGCATTTCTCACTCACCCTTTTCAAGATCTATAAATTCAGCTCGTCATTTTCGTTTCCTCAACACATCTAGCTAAGAGAGGCAACACAAATGGAGACAACTTCAAAACGACGATTCACTAATATCTGTGTATTTTATGGAACTAGCTTCGGAACTAAACCAGAATTTGTTGAGGGAGCACGAGAATTGGGTCGAGTTATGGCAAATAGAAATATGCACTTAGTATATGGCGGTGGCAATCTTGGATTGATGGGGTGTATTTCAAAAGCTGTACAAGAAGGTGGAAGTCAAGTTTTGGGGATCATCCCAAAACCTTTAACAGAAAGCCACATCATCGGAAAATCAAATGGAGAAGAATGTATTGTCCCAGGTATGTCTGAAAGACTCACTGAAATGATCAATCATGCTGATGCTTTCATTGCTTTACCAGGTGGGCTCGGAACGTTGGAAGAAATATTCACTGTTGCGTCATGGGCAAACTTGAATATTCACCAAAAACCTATTGGGCTTTTTAATGTTAATGGATTTTTTGATTTTCTTTTTGTATTTCTTGAAGATGCCAAAGGAATGGGTTTATTTCAAAACCGGTAAGAGATATCTTCTTAACTGCACGAACAGCTGATGATTTAATTGACCAACTCTTAGCTTATGAACCAAAATCGACCCTATTCTTTCCAAGTTGAACTGGTCTGGTAACGATCGTGGCAAAAAGCGCAAAGTAAACCTGGACCTTAATCTGTAATCTTTAGTTATTCCACAATAACCAGGTGATATCTTCTAAACTCTTATTTATTTCTTTAAACATTGGGGACAATGTCTCATTTTGGTTGGGGGAGATGATAGTTTAGGAAATAAATAATTTTCATGTTTATGTCTGTTTCATTGATGTTAGTTTTTACTGTGTTGTTATTTTGTGTGTAAAAATATATATCCATATATATACACACAAAATAACAACAAATTTATTTTCTAAACCAAGTGGAATTGTTGTTCAGAGGTGGATGTGTAAGGAGTTTTCACTCCTGAGACGCATCTCAATATAATTCGTAACAAGTTATTTATTGTTCCTTTCTTTTTTGAATCATTTAAATTTGTGAATTCTCCATAACATTGATTAAATTTGATCTTTATATGCTCGTCTGGCTGATATTATCAACAATATCGTAACATATGACCATGGGTGGTAAGTGAAAATTTTGTAATATTCAGTTCTCTAATTTGTTGGAGGTAACACCTAAAAGCAGTGAAATTTCATATTTTGCAAAACTGAAAAAGAAAAAAAAAAGAAAAGAAAAGAAAAAAGAAGAAGAGAAGTTTGAATAAAGTTCGTTTCGTAGCCTTCCTAACCCGAGCAATTAAGTCCGAAGGGGTGTTTTAACACTTAGTACCCTAAGACCAACTGGTCTGGGAATTACTGGCCCAAAGCTCGTTACAAGGGTTAAAAAGAAAGCTTAAGGAAATCAGACACTATTTATCTGAGATCCGAGCAATTAAGCCCGTAGGGGTGTCTTAACACATAGTGCCCTAAAACCAACTGGTTTGGGAGTCACTGGCCCAAAGATCGATATATGGATTGAAGATATATTTTAGACAATGCTTATCTGAGATCCGAGCAATTAAGCCCGTAGGGGTGTCTTAACACCTAGTGCCCTAAAACCAACTGGTTTGGGAGTCACTGGCCCAAAGTTCGATACATGGATTGAAGAGATGTTTATAAATAAACTTTCACTGCCAAAAAAATGTAAACTCTAATATAATCTTAGGACAAAAATATTACTCTCTTTTCAATAAATACCTGTGATATTGTGGGCACAATATATTGATTAATACCTTGTTTTATGAGTATATTGAAGAATGGTAAAAAAACTACAGGAGAAGTCATTTATTTGATTATTCAGAAAAAAAAGAAAACAATTGTTGACTTAGATAAGAATTTTTCTTCCGCTTGAATTACTAGGGACTAGTAATAAGCTGGTTGGGGGGTGTGATGAATACTAAAAGTGCATATTTATTAGACGATAAGTTAATCATTTTACACTTATAGTTTCACTAATCCTCTTAAATTGACACATTTGTGTAAATATTTTAAAGTTATGCTTTGAGTGCTTTTACTATGTTATTTTATGTTTTTGTCAGGAAAAATACTGATCGGAAGCTCGACGGGACAAATCAGACGTGAAAAAAATTATTCTGCAAGCACGTCGTAAAATCGACAAGCACGTCGTAAAATCTGCAAGCACGTCGTAAAATTGGCAAGCACGTCGTAAAATCGGCAAGCATGTCGTAAAATTTGCAAGCACGTCATGACACGTGGAACCTTTACGTCGCGACACGTGTCCCCAACGTGGCTTCACGTGTCCACAACATGCATTCGCTGGTCTGGGCGGCGAATTTGCCTATAAAAAGGAGCGTCCGACATTATAAATTTTCATACTTTCTTTCCTGATTCCTCTGTAATTATTGGAGAGAGAGTGTCTTGTTTGTTTATTTACTTAAAGCTTTTTGTAATGTCTTTTTCTTTCAATAATAAAAGTACGAATATGTTTTATTACAAAATGAGTAGCTAATTTCTTTTCTGCTGGAGTAAGGGTGAAGCTTTTATAATGAAAACATAGATTAAACTCGCTTTTATTATAATAAATAAATTGTAATCTAATGATTAAAAATTGATTTAAATCTAGATTAATTATTGACAATCTTTATACCGCCTTTATGGCTGGTTTTATCTATCTACCGCCTTTATGGCTTGTTTTATCTTTATACCGCCTTTATGGTTGGTTTTATCTTTATACCGCCTTTATGGCTGGTTTTATCTGTCTACCGCCTTTATGGATGGTTTTATCTTTCCACCACCTATATGGCTGGTTTTATACGATTTTGTCATAATTAAGTACCTTGGTAGGACTTGTTATAGACAAACGGTATCACCGCCTTTATGGCTGGTTTTATATTTTTGGCATGCTTACCTTGGTAGGACTAATTATTGACAGAAATGATTACCGCCTTTATGGCTGGTTCTTTATATTAGCATAATTAATTCATGTAATAAATTAAGTGGGTAATAAAGGCAATTTATAAATTATAATAAAGTGAGATTTCTAAATGTTTAAAAGACTAAAAGTGGATCCCCTAACTCCAGCATTTCATTCTATTATTGCATTCCAACCTAAAAGTCTCCAACTACTTCAACAAATCAAACTTTTATTTTCCGCTTTGTTCAATATTCTACTTTGCTAAATCTATTCTCTGTGGATCGACTCCGGACTCACCAGGTTATTTTATTACTTCGATACTCTTATACTTGGGAGTAAAAGACCACTTTTCGAGCGTGTCAATCATATTTTCAATTGGTATCAGAGACTGAACTCGATTCCTGACCTTTAACTATGGATAAAACCAACCATTGAATTGTCCTCATTTCTTTGAATGGAACTTAATATCCTTTTTGGAAGGTTCGCATGAGAGCTTTCCTCAAATTCTTAAATGAGAGGGTGTAAATGTAGACCCGGCCATGGTTCCAGTTTCGGTTTTGGATTCAAAACTGGTTGGAACCGGACGATTTCGGTTCCAACCGGTTCCGGTTTTGATTCCGGAACCGAAACCGAAACTTGACCGGCTCGGTTATGGTTCCTACCCTAACCGAACCGGTTGGAACCCTAGCACTAGCCGTTGGGCTGGGTGGGGCAGGGAGCCCAACGGCTCCCTGCCCCAAACGGCAAAAAAAAAAAAAAAAAAAAATTTGGGGAATTCCCAAATTAGCTCTAATAACAGTAATAAAACGTATAATTTTAGGGGGATTTTAGGTATCACAAAATATTCTTAAAATTTATAAATAGAGGTCATTTTTCATTATTTCAATACACCAATTTCTCAATTCTCAATTCTCTCAATTCCTATAATTCTCTCATTCTCAATTCTCTAATTCCTTAAAATTTCTTAAACAAAAAATGGCAACCTCATCTGAGAACACAATGTAAAATGTGCCAACCCAAGAGAGCAGCCCTAGTATTGGTTCACAGAGAAGAGAAGTTAAGTCTCGTTCCTCGGATGTTTTCAAAATTCATTTTCATTTAGACGATACTGATGAAGGTTCAAGAGAAGTCTGCAACCATTGTGGGGTTTCTTACAAATTTACTTATGGATACGGAAATATGATCAAGCACCTGGAAAGACATCATGCGGTTGAACTTGGACTTGATACGACGCAAACTCAAATGGCCAGGTACGCATCATCTAGTAGAGGTACGAGTGCTTTAGATTTATTTAAATATTCTGGTGCTAAAAATAGAGAATTTGCTAAATTAACTTGTATGACACATCTTTCTTTAAGTTTTAGTGAAAAGATTACTTTTACTAATTATGTTCAAAATGCTTTAAATTCTGCTGCATGTAGAATGACTAGAAATACAACAAAACGTCAAAATTTTAAATTATACAAAGATGATAAAATTATTTTAAATGAAACATTTAGAGATATCAAAGGGCGTCTATCTATTTGTTCTGATATTTGGAGTGACCATTGGCGAACACACTCATACATGGATGTGATTTGTCATTTGATTGATGCATCATGGAACATGCAAAAATGACTTATTGCATTTAGAGTTTTTGATGAACAACATACGACACAAAATATTTATAGAATGATGAAAGTAATTTTTGATGAATATGGTTTATTAGGTAAAATTTTAACAGTTGGATTTGATAATGCATCTGAAAATACTGTATCAATCACTGATTTAATTGAAATATGCGAATAAAATTTATGGGGTCATTTTTTTTATGTTCGTTGCACATGCCATGTCCTTAATTTATGTGTTCAAGATGGTTTGGAAAAATTATCTGTAACAGCCCGATTTTCGTGGTACAATTATGAAATTTATTTACGTGTTGCATGCTATTTTTAAGCATTCAAACGTGCATCATTAGCATATTATTACTTATATAAATTATTTTAGAAACACGAGTGAAAATTTTTCAGTTTCGTTGTGCATTTAAATTTTAACTCAATCCGGACAGCCTTCGGTATATTTACTGTAATGTTTTCATACGATGTCTAATTTCTGTGGACTTTATATCTTCGGAAAGCTTAGACCAAGACCTACAACTTTCTTGTTTATCATTTGCGCAAATTCGAAGCATAATATAGTCAAAAATATATTTTTCTCTGGATGAACAGTGGAGTGACGTGGACCACTACTTTTTTTAGCATATGCTTAATACAAAAAACAAAAAATCTCTCTCATATAAAAGCAGCCTTGCATCATGTCTTCCCACTGAACCTTCACGATTTTTCCAGAATTTTGGTTTTAAAAAAATAAAAATTTGCTTCTTTCTCTCACCGAATACGGGGATATAAGAGAGACTTGTAATTTCCCCAAGTTTGCTCTACAAAGTAAGTCCCTGCATATTCGCTTAGTTATGTCTTCCTAGAACAACCCTTATATACTTATAACTTGGGTTTCGAGTATCGAAATTGAGATTCGAAAAATCTCACATAAACTAGACACATGAAGGATCATGTGGTAAAAATTTCAGCCTTTGATTCTTTCCCGATAAGGCACAGTGAATTTTCAAATAAAGGCTATGCAGCGAACTTCTAGCGATAAGGCAGAATTTGAAATGCGATACCATGACTTACGTAACTCCGAATTAAACTTCGTAAAATATGTAGGCAACCCTAATACGTTAACTATTTCAGTTGCATTGAATACTCATGCATATATTATTGCATTCATTATGAGGAAAATATTTTATACCGTTTATTGTAACAAAGGTTTATCAATTATAGATCAACGGTAGGAATTTTAACCGCCGTTAACTTCATGGATCAAGTCTGGTCAAAATCCAAATCAGTGGGTGGAGTACTCGTTTTCAGAAAATTTATTTGATTCATTTTTAATTATCTTTAATTTCGAATTCGATGTTAAATAACGTACTCTGTCGATATTTGAACTTTTGCTTTGTATGCTTTGGATAATTTGCTGGTTTTGTAGGTTGGCTACCAAATGGCTCAACCACTTTAGCTTTGAAAGCCATCCTCGGAACGCGGATCACCCAGGTTGCAGTCACCCTCGCAAGTGTCCTGGGAGAAGTTTTAGAAGTTTAGGATGTTTGGTTACTAATTTGATTGCCGTGCTGAGCACGCTGTTGTAATAAGTAAATGTTTTGATTGCTTATGATGATGTGGGCACAGATCCCTTAGGATATGATTTTGATGTGTTTTGTGTGGACCTGAGGTCCTTTTGTTTGTTTGATGTTTTGTTAGATTCCGTTTTGATTCTGGACTGTGATCCAGGTTGTCCAGTTTTAGGATACATCATGCCCAAATTTTCGGTAAATTCAGTGACTTATGGAGATGGGTCAATCCTGTCTCTTGCCGGTATCATCTTGCCTCTGACGGGGTGTTACATTATCACCTTTCATTGATCATATTAAGAAAGAACTTAATTGTATTTGGTCATATTCTCAAGTTAGGAGATAATAGGCCAAATTTTGTAAATTTAATGGTATTAAACCGATAAAATTTTCACGAGATGTTCAAACACTTTGGAATTCAACTTATTTTCTTTTATGTCAAGCTTTGTAATACAAAGATGCATTATGTAGTTTTTTTCTCAACATGTTCAATATATTACACATTTTCCTAGTCAATGAGAAATTTGTGATAAAATTTTAGAGATTTTAATGATGCTACAAAATATTTTAGGGGAGTTTATTATCCTACATCATATTTATTTATTCTTGAAAGTTTGAATATTGTTGGTACTCTCGATGAGCATGTTGATAGTCGTGATCCTAATGATATTGTTTTGTTTGAAGCTGTTAATGTTATGAAACGAAAATGGTTGCATTATTTTAGAGACATTCCTTTACTTTATCTTATTGCTGCTGTTTTTGATCTTATATTTAAATTAGAAGGTTTGAATAGTGCTTTACCCGCTTACTATGGATATTTAGGAATATTAGATGAAATCGATATTACAAGAATAATAGCTAAAATAAAAATTGATTTAATAGAGTTATTTAATGATTATGTTAGAAGATATAACTTGCAATCAATAGGACAATCTAGTAGTAGTGAAATGACCGTAATGCAATCAATACTTAGCGCAGGTGATCGTTATTTATTATAACGAAGTAAAAAATATAGGGATAACACGATTAATAACCCGGAATTAGATAATTATTTATCTACAAATTTTGAGTTTTCAACTGAAAGTTTAGTTAGTAAAAATTTTCAAATCCTTGAATGGTGGAACCGACATCAAAATGTATATCATGTATTATCAATTATTGCTAAAGAGATATTAGCAACACCTGTTTCCACCGTTGTGGTTGAGCAAGCCTTTAGCATGAGAGGCAATTTATTGGAAGTCAGACGATCTTCATTACATTCAAGCACTCTAGAAGCAACAACATGTGTGAATGATTGGACCCGAGCTGATATGAGACAACAAGAAGATGCCCATGATGAATTTGAAGATTTGTTCGATAATGCATCTGCAAGTGCAAACGGAACTGGAACTGGAACTGAAGGATCATCAGACACTGATGATGATTGATAATTAAATAATTATAAAATTACTATGGGGAAATATCTTTAAAATGTAATGAAACTATGTGAGCTTTGATTCCTGTCACCCCTGAAGGATATGTAGGCAACTTAAGTTTATAAAATTTAAGTTCAAGCTCTTTAATTTAATAATTTTTTTATATTTTTTTAGATAAGAATTTTATTTGTAATTTAATGTAATTATGTAATATAAGTTTATTATATAAATTCAAATTCATAATTTTAAATTATATCAATTTATCAATCTCAATTTTTTATTTTCAATAAAGTAAAAAAAAAACCGAATGGAACCGGAACATGAACCGAACGGTTCAGTTATAGTTTCGATTCTGGTTCCACATTTAGTGTGGAACTGGGAACTGTCCGGTTCGGTTTCGATTCGGAACCGAACCGGACCGCCGACCGGGTCTATGTAGATGTCAATAGAATGTGGGTGGAAACCTCCCGTGGTCACCGTTGATAGGGTCTCTTCCCCTAAAGATAAATTGACTTGGGCAAGAGATGAGTTTGAAGTGAACAATAGGAAAATCAAGGCTATTAATGTCATTCATGCTGCTTTTGTACACGAGGCCACATTGTCTGTTAGAAATAATAAACTACAAGAGCTTGCTACAAGGTTTGAATCAGCTATAATGAAATATGATGAAACGTTTGACCAGTTTTCTGCTGAGATTAACGATATTATTAATTTTAGCTTTAACCTATGTGAGACTATTCCTACAAATAGGATAGTTAGAAAAATCCTCAGATCCATGCCTAAAAGGTTGTTACCTAAGATTACTGCCATTGCGGAATGCAAAGACTTAGATAACCTAAAATTAGAGGACATCGTAGGAAACCTTCAGGTGTATGAGAGCAAACTTCCTAGTTTTAGAAAGCCCAAGAACATAGTTATGAAAACTGTGAAGGAAGTTACCCATGATTCATTTGGTGATGATGATGATGATGCGTTCACAAATGCTGATATTGCCATGTTCGTGAAAAATTTCAAGAAATTTCTTAAGTCGAAGAAGAGTGGTCGTGGCCTTGATAGAAGTAGGGATGAGAATCCTAGAGAGAGTAGTTTTCATAAGAAAGAGTCTAGAGTGGAGATGGATAGCAAACCTCGAGATATTCAATGACATGAGTGTGAATGTTTTGGACATATTAGGTCTGTGTTCCCACATACCTAAAGTCTAAGGGAAAAGCGGTTAAAGCAGTCTCCCGGAGTGATTCAGAAGGTGGCTATACTTCTGATGAGTTTCCTAAGGATAAGAGTAATTTTATGGCTTTTACTGCTAGTGTGACTAATGAGAGAAAAGATAACGTTAGTTATGTAGATGTTGGTTCAGAATTCTCTTATGACGATTTTGTAGATGATGATGATCTTCAGGGAGCATATACTAATTTTTTTTAATGAGAGCTTAGCTATCAATAAGACAAATATTGAGTTCAATAAGAGATTGAGAGAAATGAAACTAGAAAAAGATGGAGTTCAAGCCAAGCTTGACATGAGCCTTACTTTTATTGATGACCTCGAGGAGAGGAATATGAAGTTAGTAGATAGAGTTAATGCTTAGAAAATGAACTTGAAGATGCTAGGACTCAGATATATGCATTTTCGAGTGGGACTAAGAAGTTAAACCACATGTTAGAAATTGGTATGCCTATAAGTGAGAAGAAACGGTTGGGCTTCGTTGAGTCAAGCTGTAATGTAGCTTATTCGTCTAAAAATATTTTTATCCCAGCTCTAATATTTTTCGTGAAATTCGACTATCATGAAAGGTCTTAGTTTTAGCTTTAAGAATTTTCACATTCTCATATGAATCATTTTTTAACTCTTCAAGTTCATTTAATTGCAGTTTATTGAATACTTTAATAGCCCAATATGCCTTATGCTCAAGTTCTACAGGCAAATGACAAGGTTTTCCATAAACTAAATGATAGGGAGACAATCCCAAAGATGTTTTGAAAGCTGTTCGGTATGCCCAAAGTGCATCAGTCAGTTAAAGAGACCAATCTTTATGATTTTGATTGACCTTTTTTTTTCCCAAAATTTGATTGATTTTCCTATTTTCTAGTTCAACTTGACCATTTATCTGAGGGTGATAGGAGGTAGAAACTTTATGTGTAACTCCATACTTTTTCATTAAGGACTCAAAAGGCCTATTACAAAAGTGTCTACCTTCATCGCTTATAATGGCCCGAGGGATTCCAAATTGACATAAAATATTTTCTTTTAAAATTTTAATCACAGTTTTGTGATCATTGTTTCGACAAGGAGTCGCCTCAACCCATTTTGAGACATAATCGACTGCAACTAAAATATATAAAAATCCAAATGACAGTGGAAATAGACCTATGAAATCTATTCCCCAACAATCAAAGATTTCGATGACAAGAATGTGATTTAAAGGTATCATGTTTCTTTTTGAAATGGATACAAAATTTTGATAATTTTCGCAAGTTTTGCAGAAAGCATGTGTATCTTTAAAAATGGTGGGCCAATAAAACCCATACTGCACGATTTTTGTAGCGGTTTTCTTATATGAGAAGTGACCTCCACATGCTTCTGAATGACAAAACTGAATAATATCACTTATCTCATTATCCGTTATGCATCGTCAGAAAATTGATCGTGGCAATACTTGAACAAATATGGATCATCCCAGTAGAATCTTTTGACTTCGGTAAAAAATTTATTCTTGTCTTGGCTGCTCTAATCTGAAATTTTTCTTGTTATAAGAAAATTGACAATATTAGTATACCAAGGCATTGTATTTACAGAAAATAAAATAAAATCAGGAAAAGAGTCATTGATAGGAGTTGTGTCAATTGATGACTCATTTATGAGTCTCGATAAATGATATGCAACCACATTCTTTTCTCATTTCTTGTCCTTTATTATGTGATTGAATTCTTGAAGCAGTAAAATCCACCGTAGTAATCTTGGCTTTGCATCCTGTTTAGACATCAAATATCTAATAGTAGCATGATCATAATAAACAACGGTTGAAGAACCAATTAAATATGATCAAAATTTATCCAATGTAAATATTACAACAAGTAGTTTTTTTTTTGTGGTAGTTTAATTCATTTATGCAATGTTTAAAGTTCTACTTGCGTAATAAATTTCATACGGCTATTTTCCTTTCTCTGTCCTAATACTGCGCCAGTTGCATAATCACTGACATCACACATTGGTTCAAAAGGCAAAGACCAATCAAAAGATTGCATGATAGGAGCAGAAGTTAAGAAACTGATAATCTTTTTATATGATTTTTGCCATTCTTCTGTCCATTCAAATGTTGCATCTTTTAATAAGAGGTTACACAAAGTCTGGATATGGTATTAAAGTTTTTAATGAACCTCCTATAAAATCCTGCATGTCCTAAGTAAGAACAAATTTCCCTGACTGTTTTGGTGGTGGCAATTTAGAGATGACCTCTTTTTTTGCCTCGTCAACCTCAATACTTTTAGCTGACACAACATGACCCAAAACAATTCCTGAATTAGTCATGAAATTATAGTTTTCCCAATTTATCACAAGTCATTTTTCTTCACATCTTTTTAACAGATTTTCCAAATTATTCTAGCAATTACCAAATGAGTTCCCAAAAACAGTTATATCATCCATAAAGACCTTTAAACATTGTTTAACCATATCACTAAATATGCTTAACATGCATCGTTAGAATGTTGCTGGTGCATTACAAAGTCCAAAAGGTATTTTCCTAAATGCAAATGTTCCAAAGAGATATGTGAATGTGGTCTTTTCCTGGTCTTCTAAAGCATTGAAAATTTGATAATAACCTGAGTAACCATCAAGAAAGCAATAGTATGGATGTCCCGCTACTCTTTCTAAAATTTGGTCAAGAAATTGTAAAGAAAAATGATATTTTCTAGTGGCATCATTTAATTTTCTATAATCAATACACAAACACCAACTAGATTGGATTCGAGTTGGAATTGATTCTCCCTTATCATTTTTTACGACATTTATTCCAGATTTGTTGGGACAACTTGTGTACGACTTACCCACTTACTATCGGAGATAGGGTAGATAATGCCTACATTAAGAAGTTTAAGGACTTCTGTTTTACCACTTCTTTCATGTGAGGGTTCAATCTTCTTTGGGGTTGACGAAATGCCTTAGCATTATCTTCTAAATGTATTCTGTGTGTGCAGATCAATGAATGAATACTTTTTATGTCTTTTAAAGTCCATCCAATTGTCAGTTTATGTTCTCTTAACACATTTAACAACTTACCTTCCTGATCGCTTGTGAGAGAGGAAGAAATTACCACAGGGTCAGTTTGTTTATCTCCAAGAAATCATACTTCAATCCTTCTGGCAAAGTCTTTAACTCTAATTTGGGTGTTTCCTTATGTTTTTTTCCTTCCAACACTCATTATTCCTCAAAAGTTTGTTTCTCTCAATCGTCTTACAGTACCTATGTAGAATCAAGTAAAACATCATTAGGAATATTCGAATTTAATTGTATACTTGATTCAAGAAAATTAGTAGTATGAATTTTCATGGGATCAAATAATTAAAGCATTAGTTATTGCTAAAAATGAGCGACAAAGTGTTACATGAATTGGTTTATAATTGTCTGTTACATGTTGTGTTTTCAAGGCAATAAAATCCACATGATATATGAATTTATCGGCTTGTAATAAAACGTCTTCAATAATTACTTTCGGTACCTTGATTGATCTATCGACAAGTAAAATAATAGTTGAAGTTGGTTTTAACTCGCCAATATTAAGTTATTGGAAAACCGAAAATGGAAGTAAACTTACACTCGCTCCAAGATCAAGCAAAGTATGTTCAATTTTTTGATTTCCAATCATACATGTAACATCCCCAATTCGGGAGATATTACCGGCACGGGATAGACCATACTAACCCCATAAGCCTCAAACTATCTAATCATGAACATATACTAATATTCATTTCTTTATTAATATGGGACCGTAGCCCAAGCAAAACATGACATACAAACTCAATATCTGCAAATGAAATCTTAATAATACACTTTAATAATGATTGTCTTAAAACACAAGACTACTACATAACTTTCATTTGACTCTGACTGGACTCTTTCACTCTCTCTTTGACTTGGACTGATGGACTCAATACCCAAGTGACTGCATAAGTATTCATCTTCCCGAGCTTGTCCTCCGAGAATACCTGCAACCACAGAAAACTGGGAGTTGGGGGTTAGATCGCTATTCGATCTAAGTGAGTGGACGAAAACTGAAATACTGAAATAAAATCATTTGGTTCTAAAACCAAGGTTTTTATTGAAATAACTTATAGGAAAACTTTCTTTCTGAAAACTTTGCTTGAAACCTCTTTAGTAAAACTTCTCTTTCTAAAATATACTTTTGAAAGTCTGGTTTCTGAAAACTATTTCTGATCTCTGATTTTCTGAAAACCGTTTACTGAAAATATGATAACTGTAAACTGTTCTGTATCTGAAAATATTTCTGTTCTTAAAAGATGCTAAGCAATATATGATACAAAACAAACTTGGCTAATGCCCTCCTAACGAAAAACATAAGTCTGATATCAAAATCATTAAGTAAAATCAGTTTGAGAAAAGAAGTCCACTCACTGCGTTCGGAAACTGGCTGGAGGTATACCGCTTTGTCGAAGGAGATCGCAACTCCTACAATGGTCTATAGGTGATAACTTGATTAGACTAAAAACTACGAGATGAGTTCTGGAACTAGGCTAAACTACTAAATTCGAGTACGTAATATCGTAATTTGGTATATCATATTTGTACTAAGATGTAATGTGTGCATACGAATTGATTCGAGACCTTGATGGTGGTCTTTAACACGCTAAGGTGGAACTGAGGTGGTTACAAACTGATTCTGGAAAATTTTGTGGCATATATCGCGACGCAAACCCTTACGTGTCGCCGCGCGCGGCGTCCAGAAGGGTGCCATCATTTTCTTCTTACGCTCGCGACACACATCCTTTTTGCGTCGTGACGCGAGGCAGTTTTCCAGATTCTGCCCCTTTCTTCTTCAATCCCAATTCTCCCAAAACAAAACCCTAACATTCCCATACTACAACCAATACTCAAAACACCATATTACACTTAATTCCACATAAACTAAGTCATCATCTCATCAACAACTAACTTTTATTCTAACCCATATATTCCATAAGGTTAAACCCAAAACTTAACAATTTTCAACCCATATAGTTAATCACACAATTATCATCTAAATCATCATCACATCCCAATCACCTTCACATAATAATCATCCAAACATCACTATTCAATCATCATGCTTCTAAAATCTAACAATTAAATTTATAGGTAAAGTCTATTACCTTCTTTCTTGTTTTTGGATATTCTTCATCCTTCATGGTTATTTCTTTCTATTTTTCCTTCTTTCTTGATGAATGGACATTACCCATTGCTTATTCTTCTTCTTTTCTTTCTTCATTTCATTTCCTCTTCTTCTCATTCCCCTCACCCTCACGTTTTCTTTCTCATTTCATATTTCTTTCTCATTTTTGCTCTAATTTGTGATTTAGTGAATAGTATGCCCTTTATATAGTAGCAGTCATTTGATATTTAGAAGTTTGTGGAAAAATGTGGAATTTCGGAGAATATTTGAGATCCTTCCATTTGGGTCTGAAATTACTATTCATCCGAATTGTTGACTTGCAGTTGTGACCTATTTCTTGTCCGAATTTGGAAAAATATTCAATGCAGAAGTTGTAGATCTTGATCTCAGCTTTCCGACGGTATAAAATTCATAAAAATTAGAGTTCATTTGAAAAAGTTACAGCCCAAAAACCATAAGCTGTTTGAATAGAACATCTTACAATCTCATGTCGGACTTCCGAAGATTTTACCAATTGTCCCCAAAGTCATACCATAAGTATATCTGTATCCCAACGTAATTTATGTTATGATACCTTCTTCTTTCACTACCATGGTACTATAATGTAATAGTAGTAGAACTACCGATCATTACAAATTCTCCCCCCTTAAATAAGATTCGTCCTTGAATCCTCTTTAACTTATGATCTTATTATAGGTTACTGGATTGGTGCGTTCCTTATAAACTCGTATTGCGCTGCAACTATTCTCTATCTTCAGGGTTTCTATTTGATTTAGCAATTAAGGTCTTTGCTTGATTGATCATTTTCTACTTAATTAGTAAGTATATAATATTCTCTACCTTTCTTAATGTTTCATACCTCTTGTCGTGCTTGGGTAAGCTGCTTCAGAGTTTGTGGCTTAAGTGAATACCCCTTGGGTTCTTTGTTGAGAAATACTACCTCGTTCTTGTTCCATAAAATTTTTGCTGAGTGTTCTTAACTACTTAATACTGGACCTCTAGCTGTGCTCAACATCTCTTATCTCTAGGAAATCTCTTTCTCTAATTCATTAACTCAATATTATTTAACTTGATCAGGTTCTTAATGGCTGTTACCTTTAACTCTTACTAAAAATACTGATGTCGCTATGGTTAGATTTCCACACTCCCTTTTGAATTTAGTTCTTGTCATGAACATCAATACTTTTACTTGGTACTTATTGTGCTCCACTTGTCCAACTTGATTTTAATATTATTTCTTATCACTTAGCTACTTAAATTTCTATATTCTCTTGCCAAACTTTAGCTGCTTATAAGTTTCTCTTGTTGTGTTCCACTGTTTTTGCTTAACTATGGGGGCTTGGGGTTTTCTAACTTACTGATATTGTCTACCAACGTCGCTTGTACTCAAAATATTACTTCTGGATAATTTCCTAGTGGTACCTCTCGATTGGTTAAAAATTCAAGCTCAAGTGGGTGCACTTGGTACTTAAACGGTATTCCCTGCTA
The DNA here is from genome assembly GCA_019454045.1 of Zanthoxylum bungeanum. Lineage (NCBI taxonomy): Eukaryota > Viridiplantae > Streptophyta > Magnoliopsida > Sapindales > Rutaceae > Zanthoxylum > Zanthoxylum bungeanum. The sequence continues at coordinate 56,959 of SKCR01037893.1, read as the reverse complement.
TTCACATCAATGTTAGCGATTTGGTTCTGGATGAAGTTCATACTCTTTCGCACCTTGCTTTCAAAGGTTGTTACTCATATACTTGTCAATATTCTATAGCTCGAGAATTCATTTTCTATGCCAATTATAGTTTCGCAAGAACTTATCTCTTAGTCTACGTACTATGATACAAGTCTACCAAACCACCCATTCCCGTGGCTAAAACCATCCCAAACTCATAGTGGTTTGGTCAACTTAGAATAGGGCTGGGTACTTTATATGATTACCTGACCAAAATTACCTTGTTCTTATTCAATTGTCTTTACTTAATAGATATTTTATCTTACCGTCATTGCACCTTAACCGCTTCACTCCTAAACTTTTCCTTCATATTCTTTTCATCTTCTGTTTTATTCTACTCAATACTGAGAACTTTCTTGGTCTATGTCTCTGTTTTCTTGTCTGAGAAATATCTTATTTTCCTTCGTATTCTTTTCATCTTCTGTTTTATTCTACTAAATACTGAGAACTTTCTTGGTCAATGTCTCTGTTTTCTTGTCTGAGAAATATCTTATTTCTTTACATATCCACTATTTCATCAAACCTTGGTTCCTAGGAATCCTGATTATTACTTAACTACTGCTTTATTCATGTATTGATCCATCTTATCCACTCATTTCTTGTCTTTTTTTACTCAGAACTGTCTCTTAATTTCATTTCATCCTCACACTATTTCTGAAGGTTTTATGTTATGGTCTTCCTTTACTATACTTTCACTTATTCCTGGGAATATATTTAGGCAACCTTAAAGGTTCGTCTCTGCGAGTGTTGTCTAACGAGGGTTGGGAGGTGGGAACTTACCCTGAGGTATTTCTGATTATGGTGATATGGTTGCACATTCTGTTTATCTATGAGCCTAGGGCTTTCATATATATAAATAACCAATGTCTATTCCTACACTAGGGTACTACTTGCTAAAACTGTTCGGTTTGCCTTCTCCAACCTAACTCATGATTATTTTCAATAAATGATCACTCCATATCTTCCGTAAAATCCTTCCAGAGCCATGCACCATAACAACTTCCTTATACTGTCTCTTCACTCATTTCTGTTAATTTATGTTGCTTAACTCTCTGAAGTCGCTATTTGCTTCCTCTGAGTACTGCTATACTTTTTTAGGAGACTTGCTCTGCTATAAAGTTTTCTTTTGTGTCTCAGTTTCTTAGACTCCTTACTTCTTTACTTTCCTGAAAACTCTATCTGCTTTGACTACTTAGGACATCTCTTACTAAATCTTTGGTTCAAGTACTGCTATTTTCCTAGTTCTTCTTCTCAAATCCATGTGACTCTTTATAAATCGATCATTATATTCCCAAGAAGCATTCTCCTTAATCTCTTAGTACTTTAAGCCTTTACTTCTTCAAGGGTTCCTTAATTCTATGATGATTCCCAAACTTAGCTCGACTTATTGTAGCTTTAAACTATTCTATTTCGTGCTTCCTCTCTATATTTTATTTAGTTGTCTATTCATCTCGCTATATGTCTAACTTATCCATTGCTCTATTTTACTGATTCTTTTCTTTACTAGGCTCTAAATTGAGAATGGATACATGCTCACATGTCTGGTTCGGTATCTATATGCTTACTAGAATAAAGGTTTTTGGAAGGAAAGGTCCTTACTCAGTCTACAGGGAATTGGTCAACTATTTCATATCTTGAGGTCCCACAACTATCATCAATTCTCTACACTACAATCTTCTCGTTTCGTTATCTTTGTGCCCAAATGCACTGAATTTTCCTTGTTACTTCTTACATCACTTTTATCATTTGGATATCCTAATTCTTTGCTCTTCACCTTGCTACTGAAACTGACGGTAGGTCATTCTTTTATCCGCTTCTTAGATTTCCACTTCCTGTTCTCGCTATAAATCTCGATTTGGTCACTTTATTCTATTGTCTATACTGGCACTCTTGCCACTCCCTAAATATCTCCAGCTTCATGGGTCCATTCTTATATTCTTCTACGGATCTCTACTGACTCGGGCTTATCTATGGGTTCTACGACAATAGGTCTATTTTGTGGACTCCTACTAGTCTTGCAAACCTTGTGCTGACGTGTCTAAATCCTTGGGTTATTCTGGGTTCTCCTCTTCATACCTTCTGAGACTTCCTGAATTCTTTTATTGGTTATCTACCTGCCATGGTTTTTCTATTTCTTAAGGTGAACTTCCATTGGGTTTTCTTACGGTCGTCTATAGCTATGTTGGTAGGAACTACTTTATATCACGTCGGTCCTTTTCTTTATGTCTCGATGGGTTTCTACATCCTTGTTCTAATATTTTATGTCCTGATGGAGTCTATTGCTCATGTAGGGTAGGTATGAGATAGACTCTATCAGGACAGCTCACGGAGGAGTGATGATCTAGGTAGGTCAGGGCCTTACTTATTGGATTCCTTGACTAGGGCAACTAATCAATTTCTGACATCATTTATCTTATATGCTTACGGGCCTGGGTTTGGGGAATCTAAAATCTCTACATCCTTATGGCATCCCACATCCATTAGAAGTTTCCACTATCAACCTTGACTTTCTTGCTTCTTCTACCTTATAGTTGTCCTTGGTTATTCGGGGAACTCGCTATCTATACAAGGTGTTCAAGAGATATTGGATCAACTTGGAGGAATCTTTCTGAGGAGGAAAGGAATCTTGTTTGAGGAAAATAAACTTTGCTTAAATCTACTCGGCATTTTACTCTTGTTTAGGCTTACTGTACTCTTCTTTACTGTAAGTTTTGGTATTATTCTTTATCATCTAACTTTGGGTCTCTTATTCTTACTGCTATAGGTTTTGGCATATTATAATCTATCTACTTTCGTACCTCCATCTCTTATTTGCTTCTAATTGCTTCGATATCTACATTATATCTTTTACTTCTCTTTTTAACTTTTTCTTTCTCTTTCTATTTTCATGGGTGGGTACTCTTGGAACTTACTACCTCTTTCTGTCCCTTTATATTTCTTTGCCTCTAGTTGTCTAACCATCTATTCATTCTCTCTTGCTTCCTTATAGCTTTCTTATTCCATTCCCTTGGATAACTTTTTCTTATATTTTTACTCTCTGATTTCATAACATTGTTTGTACTTCTGGTATTAGGCTGAATAACTTCAAGAAGATTCCTAACTTAGATCTAGAGTATAATTGTTCTCGAAGGAATACCATTCGAATGATCTAAGAAAGCTTACTAACCTGTCTACGGAACTTTGAGGACGTACTCGAGGATCAGATACTGGAGAGGCAGTGACTTGCATACGAGCATCCCGGACATACTGCGTATACAAAACCCCAACACTCTACCCACTGCAGTCACTGACTCCTTAGACCATGCTCTGATACCATCTTTGTAACATCTCTGATTCGAGAGTTATTACCGGCATGAGATAGACCGTACTAACCTCATAAGCATCATACTCTATAATCAGGAACATATACTAATATTCATTTCTTTATTAATATGGGACCGTAGCCCAAGCAAAACATGACATACAAACTCAATATCTGCAAATGAAATCTTAATAATACACTTTAACAATGATTGTCTGAAAACACAAGACTACTACATAACTTTCATTTGACTTTCACTGGACTCTCTCACTCTCTCTCTGACTTGGACTGATGGACTCAATACCCAAATGACTGCATCCGTATCTATCTTCCCGAGCTTGTCCTCCGAGAATACCTGCAACCACAAAAAATGGGAGTTGGGGGTTAGATCGCTATTCGATTTAAGTGAGTGGACGAAAACTGAAATACTGAATAAAATCATTTGGTTCTAAAACCAAGGTTTTTATTGAAATAACTTATAGGAAAACTTTCTTCTGAAAACTTTGCTTGAAACCTCTTTAGTAAAACTTCTCTTTCTAAAATCTTCTTTTGAAAGTCTGGTTTCTGAAAACTATTTCTGATCTCTGATTTTCTGAAAACTGTTTATTGAAAATCCGATAACTGTAAACTGCTCTGTATCTGAAAACTTTGACGTATAGGGGCGTTACATACCGTCGTCCGCCATACGCCTAACTGGAGACAACAGTGCAAATCTATGACTTTGGGGCGTTGCGTATCGCCGTCCTCCAAAGCATGCCAATATTGTCCCTGAAACTAGTGGTCTTGGGAGTTACATATCGCCGTCCCCAAGCCACAAACTAGAACCGGGGGTGCGAATCTATGCTATCCTTCAAGCTCTGAAACTAGAGTCTAGGGGCGTTACATATCGCCGTCGCCCTAGCCCTGATCTAGGATCTGGGGGCGTTACGTATCGTCGTCCCTCCAGTCCTCTACATATGCACATGTCTTTATCCGTCAATTCCAAATACATCAAGTTACATACTAAGGTGAGGTTTTCCCCCATGCCCTGAAAATCATAAAACACATATTTCGAAATCATCTATCTTAAAAACATCTCTGTTCTCAAAAGATGCTAAACAATATATAATAAAAAACAAACTTGGCTAACTCCCTAATTACGGAAAACATAAGTCTGGTATCAAAATCATTAAGTAAAATCCATTTGAGAAAAGAAGTCCACTCACTGCGTTCGGAAACTGGCTGGAGCTATACCGTTTTGTTGAAGGAGATCGCAACTCCTGCAATGGTCTATAGGTGATAACTTGATTAGACTAAAAACTACGAGATGAGTTCTGGAACTAGGCTAAACTACTAAATTCGAGTACGTAATATCGTAATTTGGTATATCATATTTGTACTAAGATGTAATGTGTGCATACGAATTGATTCGATACCTTGAAGGTGGTCTTTAACACGCTAAGGTGGAACTGAGGTGGTTACAAACTGATTCTGGAAAATTTTGTGCCACATGTCACGACGCAAACCCTTGTGTGTCGCGACGCGCGACGTCCAGAAGGGTGCCATCATTTTCTTCTTGCGCTCGCGACACACATTCTTTTTGCGTCGCGACGCGAGGGAGTTTTCCAGGATTCTGCCCCTTTCTTCTTCAATCCCAATTCTCCCAAAACAAAACCCTAACATTCCGATACTACAACCAATACTCAAAACACCATATTACACTTAATTCTACATAAACTAAGTCATCATCTCATCAACAACTAACTTTTATTCTAACCCATATATTCCATAAGATTAAACCCAAAACTTAACAATTTTTAACCCATATGGTTAATCACACAATTATCATCTAAATCATTATCACATCCCAATCACCTTCACATAATAATCATCCAAACATCACTATTCAATCATCATGTTTCTAAAATCTAACAAATAAATTTATAGGTAAAGTCTATTACCTGCTTTCTTGTTGTTGGATCTTCTTCATCCTTCATGGTTGTTTCTTTCTTGCTTGATGAATGGACATTACCCATTGCTCCTTCTTCTTTCTTCTTCTTTTATTTCTTCATTTTCCTCTCCTCTTCTTCTCATTCCCCTCTCCCTCACGTTTTCTTTCTCATTTCTTCTTTCTTTATCATTTTTGCTCTAATTTGTGATTTAGTGAATAGTATGCCCTTTATATAGTAGGACTCATTTGATAATTGGAATTTTGTGGAAAAGTGTGGAATTTTGGAGAATGTTTGAGATCCTTCCATTTGGGTCCGAAATTACTATTCATCTGAATTATTGACTTACATTTTTGACCTCTTTCTGCTCCGAATTTAGAAAAATATTCAACAGGGAAGTTGTAGATCTTGATCTCATCTTTCCGACGGTATAAAATTCATAAAAATTAGAGTCGTATGAAAAATTTACGGCCCAAAAACTATAGGCTGTCTGAAATGGAACATCTTAGAATCTCGTGTCGGACTTCCGAAGATTTTGCCAATTGTCCCCAAAGTCATACCATAAATATATCTGTATCCCAACATAATTTGTGTTATGATACCTTCGTCTTGCACTACCATGGTACTATAATGTAATAGTAGTAGAACTGCTGGTCGTTACAATACATGAAATAGTTGAACAACCAGGGTCCTTGTATTTTAATGCATTATTGGTTTAGAGTATGAAACTTACCTGTTCAGCTAGAAAAACTTTCTTTCTTACTTGACGTTTTATTTTAATGGTGCATAAGTCTTTCAGAAACTTGACATAAGATGTTATCTGTTGGATGTCATATAACAGATGAATATTGACCTTTACCTATTTGAGTATTTCATATATCTCTGGGGAATGGTTCAATTTCTTTATTTTCTAGCTAGAGATGCATATTTAGCAGAAAGGTCGTGGTCTTCCCTAAGGTTAAACATACCTCTACCAAATGGCTGTGATTTTACAAACGACTCATAAGTGCTAACTGTGTCACATTGTTGTGCATTCTCTTCTATGTGTTATAGGTAATCTAATGCATCTTCGAGATTTTTGTCTCTAAACTCACCATTACACATCATTTCCACTACTTGTCTACCTTGGGGTGTTAAACCCTTGTAGAAGTAGGCGACCAGCCTCCATGTTTCTAACCCGTGATGTGGATAAACATTCAACATTTCTTTAAACCTCTCCCAACAATGGTAAAGTGTTTCCCCCGACTCTTGTGTAAAAGTTGTGATTTTCCTCTTAAAGGAGTTTGTCCTGTGAGGGGGAAAGAATTTTTTCACAAACTGTTCTTCTAAATCATCACATGTTATGATGGACCCTGACCTAAGGTTCTGCAACCAAATTTTAGCTTTATCCTTTAAAGAAAAGGGAAAAAACTTTAATCGAATTATATTCATGCTGCAATTTTGGTCTGTACAAGTGTTATATTCCTCTTCAAATTCCTTTAAGTCATGATAAGAATTTTCTGATTCTAGACCGTGGAATATAGGTAAAAGTTGGATGATACATGATTTAAAATTGAAACGTGATGCATCTGGGGGAAAACAATGCAAGATAGTGATCATGTCCTAGTGAGATTCATGAATTGTCTGAGTGTCATAGGATGATTAAGATTGATCAACTGGATTTTCAACTCGGGCAAGAGAATTTTCATTTTGGTTTTCGGCCATTTTGACAGACGAAGAAGGTGATCGAGACTTTCTATTTAATCTACCGTTAGATGATCGAGACTAGTGTTTCATACAACCTAAATGCAAACTATATGCTAAAATTTTAAAATACATAAAAAACAATACTTACAAAAAATATAAACACGTGAAAGAAAGAAAACAAAAAAAGAAAATATAAATGTAGTGATTAGATCTAAGAATGTCCTCTGAGTCTTGTCACAATTGAATTTCACGTTCAGCTATTTCAATATCTCGAATTAGGTTCTCACAAAGTATAAGAGTGTCTAAGTAATAAAATAACCCGGTAAGTCCGGGGTCGATCCACATAGAATAAATTTAGTAAAAAAAATAACAATTCGAGTGAAATAAAAATGTTGGATTTGTTTGAAGTGAGGGAAAATTTTAAATAGAACTACAATAATAAATTAAAATACTGGGGTTAGAATGTCCACTCTTAATATTTCAAATATAGATAAATCTTACTTTTTATAAAAATATAAATTGTCATTATTACCCAGTTAATTTACTTCAGGAATTAATTATGCCAAAACATATAAAACCCCATAAAGGCGGTGATAACAAAATTTGTCAATAATTAATTCAGATTTAAATTATTATTTTTTATTACAATTTATATATTATAATATAAATAATATTAATCTATATTCTCATATTAAGAGTTTACTCTTTACCCTAGCAGGATGAAATTAGCTACTTATGATTTGAAGAAAAACATGCATAATTTTATTACCGAAAGAAAAAGAAATTATAAGAAAGCTTAAAAAATAAAACATACAAGATACTCTCTCCTAAATTGTACAAGAGAACTTTAAAAGAAAGCATGAAGGAAAAATGAGAGGTGAGCACCTCTATTTATAGTAGAAGTGCTCATCTCTCAATTATTAATTATAATTTTCTAAATCAAATACAAATAACAAACTTTTACTAATTTATTTTTGATAATTTTATAAACATGATAACAATCCACCTAAAATGGATTATGACATTTCAACTTTTATTTTTTTTAGTTTTTAGTTTTTAGTTTTTTTTTTTACTTTAATTTCTAATAATTAAAATTACATTCAACATATATTGATGTCTTCACCAATTTCGACCTTGAAAACCTCAGAACTAGAAATTCTTGTAAACAGTAAAGTTGTAGATATTTGAGTATTCTTTCATCTGGAACTGAAATTGACTCAATCCGATATCGGAGTAAAAAGTTATGTCTAAATTATGAAAATTGCGCAAAGTTGAAATTTTCGAAATTATACACGGTTAAAACCCCATTTCAAGTTTCCGGCCTCCAAAGTCCAAATGTCACGTCAATTTTTCTAGTTATGCATTCAAAGTATTATTTCACCTACATAAAAAAAATAAAAATCACAATAAAAATATATAAAACATAAATTTAATTATTATTTTACAAATATGCTAAATTAAGATGATTGATAAAATTATAAGTGTAAAATGATTAGTTTTTATTTTATTAACTGTACACCTTTTAATGTTTATCAATAAACAATTGTTAAAAGTTTTCATAATAAATCTAGTAGAGAACAGATACAAACTACTTGCACGTATGAAATCTCTCCTCTCATTTTCTGTGTGTAGACAATTCTCAACTTCATTTTAGCGGAAAAGTAAAGTTCTTAAAAATAATTACAAACAATGGTGCTTAAGCATTGAATGAGAAGAAAAATCTGTCCTAAAGATGATGATTGTGAAGCCAATTTAAGTTGATATCTTCTTGGAGCTCTTCTATCGTCAGATTTTTGCAACCAAGCTTGAGATATTCCAATTGACGAGCTGTCTCTCCATCACATTTTACAACTAAATTCTCAAGATTCACAATTGATGAAAGCCGCTTCGAAATGTAGCACCCTTTCATGCAAAGTGTCTTTAAACTGCACAACTCACCAATCTGTTCTGGCAATTCTTGGATGCTCAGACATTCGGATATATCCAGAAATTCTAGATTAGATAGGTTTCCAACAGTGTCTGGCAATGCTGACAGATCAGTACATGATGCAATCGTCAGCATTTGCAAGTTCACCAGCTTACCAATCCCTTCTGGTAGTGCTGACAGTCTATGGCAGTTGGTGATCCGAAGCTTCTTTATGGAGACAATATCGCATAACCCGTCAGGCAACTCTATGAGATCATTGCAATAGTCAATGTCGATCTCCAACAGATTTGGAAATGCAACAGAAATCTGAAAAGTAGAATTCCGAAAAGCTTGACCAACATTACACATAACCAAGGATAACTTTTGCAGATTCTTCATTTGTACAGTGATCATGGAAGGAAGAGAAACATGCTCCAATCTGATTCTCTTTAAATTGGATATAGAACCAAGAACTTGGAAGTTACTTAATTCTGTTGGGAGGAATCCGTAGTTTGTAAATATCAAGACCTTCAGTTCATCCATCTTTTCCATGAAATTGGGAAGAGTGTACTTCTTTGTTCGAACGTTTAGAACCACAACCTTAACTTCTGGTACTTGCAAGTCATACCAATTTGATGAGAATGTTTCATCTACAAAATGATCATATTGAATGAGATGAATGACGTAGTCCAAAAAAGGGGTATGTGAGAAAAAAGTGATAACAACCTGTTGATATTGACAAGAGGCTGGCATTAACGGGGTGCTCCTTTTGATTCACCCACCACTTGGGAAAATTGTTTCCAATTAATTCTATAATTAGTCGTTTCCTCCGGGTTAAGGGCTCTAACATGCTCTGATGGATAGTCAATTCTCTGAGAAGATCATGCTGCATGACAAAGTGATCATTTTGGCAGTCATCGTCACTAGCATTTTTCCTGGTGAAAACGCATAAGTTGATTGTTCAGGGAAGATACAAAAGTGGAAATCGCAAGAACATACTAACAGAAGCAGAGAATTCACACACCAAGTTGCATCCACATATATTGAAGCAAGTCATCTGTAAAGCAAACTACAAATGTTAAAATTGGATTATGTATGGCTGGATACCTTGTGAACACCCTGTTAACCAGATTTTGGTGGGATAGTTCATGGAGGTTGGTGATGGAAAATAGACCGTCTTCATCTGGTTCATACAATTCAATCCACATGTCAATGAGCGCAGTGATGGGAATCCTTTGGTCCTCAGGAAAGGAACAAAGGTCCATATAACATTCCTTGACCTCATTATTTAAGGCATCCAAGCTACTTTTGAGACAATCAAGTATATCAGCATTGGAATCGAAAATAGATATATCTTGAGCCCATTTCTTTACTCTTCTTTGCCAGATTGCTTCAGGCTGCCCACGGAGTGATCCACCAACTACTGTAAGGGCCAAAGGACATCCTTTACAGACTCTCAATATCTGCAATTGGACAAAAGCAGATAATAGTTTGCTTAGGCAATTCAAAAATGGCAAAAGAGTGATAACAAGACAAAGGCATTCTACATCTTACAAAGCATAATTTGTTAGGTCAAGGTAAAGGTAAAAAATAAATAAATAAATAAATTCATATGCATACTGCACATACAAAAGAAGAACCTAAGCCGAAAATTAGCACATAACTGCAGATTGACAGTGCACCTTATCGACAAGATTTTTATCTGAAATGTATGAGTTTCCATCTTGTAGGTTTGCTGAATAACCAAAAAGAGTCCTTGCAGCTTCATCATTCAATGGTTTCAAATCATGCCCAGTACCAAATCGTGGGAATACAGACCTTGATGTCACCAAAATCTTGTAGTTGGGTAATTGGTTTTGGAACATGAACTTCTGCACCAGGGATTCTGACCCGGACCAGACATCATCGAGGACCAACAGTATAGCCTCACGACTTATTTGCTTCAACAATCGTTCTAGCTCATCGATTGCAACTTCAACTGTTTGAAACTCGGGCACAGGGTAACCCTTATGCTGGAAAACTTTCTGTACAATGACCTTCACATTCGGTGTTTTAGAAACAGTAACAAAGAAAATATTGTCCTTGAATTTGCCTGTTCAAATGTCATACGAGAAAGCTGACAGTCAGAGTCTGAGGAAATTCAGTACCATTCTTGCACAAACAAAAAGGCATAATTAAGACATCAGATAACTCTCTTTCTTATCAAAGAAATTCCAACTGATGGGATGCACCAGTAATTCAATTCCATATCCAATGATTATTATCAAGCAAGAACATAAATCCACATGTAGGTATCTCCAACACATTACCATCTAAGGAATGAATTTGCATTGCAAAAGATCATAAACAAATGAAACTTAGAAATCCAATTGATGCATCAAGATAAAGAAAGCAAATAACATAAATGGATACCAAGATGAAGAAAGCAAATAACATAAATGGATACCCTGAATTTGATCATCTTTGCAAAGTTTCTTAACCAATGTAGTCTTCCCATAACCTCCAGGAGCTGATACAACAATGACTTGCTTTCCACTTTCTAACAAGTCCATCTTTAGCTCCTTTAATGGAACATCCAATCGGGAGTATTCACCGGAGGATCAGGCACCGAGCAGGCTCCAACAATTCCAACCTGATTAAACATCCAACTATTTTGCTCATTCCCACTCAATCTCTTAACAATTGCGTGCACTTCTTTTAAATCCACCTTAATCTCATTGTTGTCTCTTTTCACTTCTTTTAAATCCACCATAATCATTCTATGTCTCTTGTCCCTTGTAATGGGATATTCGTCTGAATGTAGGCATCCAAAGAGCTATTCATTTAAGGAGCCTTTTAGCATAATCATGTCTTTTAAAGAAATTAATCCGCTTAACTTTCGCGCACTTAAGCACAAGCTGCTCGCCTTGCATCATCATCTCTTTCAAAATTTCTGTTTCTTCCTTAGGAAGATCTAATTGTTGGTTCAATCTCTCAATTTCTTGGATAGTCGGAATTTTACTTTTTAAAGTGGATTCTAGTTTCTCCAACAAATCCTTAAACATGCCCGCTTTCTTTGTTGCCTCTGAAACTTTTTTAGTAGCTCTCCAAAAACTGCTCCAAGCAAAGCTCCTCCGACAAATGCAGCCGCCATCACCTGTCTGTATTTAATACCCAAAAAAAAAAAAAAAAAAAACCCAGATGACAAGATCAAAAACCCAGATGACAAGATCAAGAATTTGGAAACAAACTAAACTATGATGGAAGCATTAAATAAAGCTTCACTCTCACAAGCAAATGAGCTTGATAAAAACGCAAGAAAGGAACCACTGTTTCTTTTGTGCTTGTCCAAATCAGCTTACAATAAAAGCAATGAAGGTCTCCAGTCTCTTCTTGACACGCGTTGCTAAGTTGACGGTGACTTCAGTTATTCTCGTGTTATTAAGTTGGGTGCAGTGCTTTTACAAACCTAGCCGGCAGTTAACGCGTTGGTTTCTTACCGTTTGTCATCAACGATATAAACGGATAAATTCGTTGAAAACTAAAATTATTTACTGCCTCTGTTTTTTTTTTCAAATATTTTTCTTTTTACCAATTTCTAGCTCTTTTACATGGTTGTTTTGTTCTCCCAAGATTCAATTGTGGCATCCAATTTGTCCAAAAGTAGAATTTTATTATTATTATTAGTTTTAACTTTTAAATGAATGTCATATTTTCAAATCAATTGGAGTTTATTTGTGCTCTCAGATTTCATATTTTATTAGAGAATTATTTAAAAAAAAAATAATCATTTTCAACGCGACATGGGTTCATTTCAAATTCATTTGACTACTTAATGTAGATCATTTTTTTTCAATTTTCTTTTAGTATTTCTTGAGGATGTCAAAAGACGCGAGTTCATTTCAAAACCGGCAAAAACAATCGTTCTAACTGCAAGAAAAGCCGATGAATTAATTATAACATCCCCCTCCAAGAGATGCTACCGACAAGAAATATGTCGTTTTATTCCCCTGAGCCTCTGACTCACGGACTATGTTCATCACTACTATGCACTAGTCCTTACTTTTCTTATAGTCTTCTCTTTCCGCTCCCTTAAGTGAACATTTTCAGAACCTTACTATTTGTCCTCATATCTTGTCTTGAACTTCTGCTTATAGGCCAGTATAACTTCAGAAGAATCCTTAACTAGAACAAGGATTGTGGTTACTTTTACGAGGAAGAGAATTTAGATGATTTTGGGAATTCTTACTAACCTGTCTGTTGAACTTGAGAATGCACTCGAGGATCGGATACTGGAAAAGTAGTGTCTCGCATACTAGTATCCTGGGCATATCACGTATACAAGACCCCAGCAATCTACCCACTGCAGTCACTGACTCCATATACCATGCTCTGATACCATATTTGTAACATCCTCATCCAGGAGATGCTACTGGCAAGAAATAGACCGTTCTATTCCCCTGAGCCTTTGACTCACTGAACATGTACATCACTAATAACTCTTCACAAATATAGACTCAAGCATAAGGACCTTTTCCCAATTCAACAACATACAATGCATCTTTAATACTCATAAATGTGAATACACAATGTTACATCTGAATCTCTGTCAATGACACTTTAATTTACTACACACATAATCTCAACTATACAAAATGCACGATTCATGACTTTTCTTAAATTGTGACTGTACTGCATCTCTAACTCGACCTGGTGGACTCAACACTCTAATGACTACCAGCAGTATCTATCCCCTCGAGCTCGTCCTCTGAGTAACCTACAAAACAAGAAACTGGGAGTGGGGGGTTAGATCATTTGAACGACCTAGTGAGTAGACATTATAAAATGAAAACTAATTCTTTCTAAGAAGTCATGGTTCTAAAAACCGAATTCCTCCCAGAAAACAATCTTCTCTGAAATCTCTTTCTTATTTGAAAACTCAACTATTTCTGAAAATCTTTTCTGAAAACTCAACTCTTTCTGAAAATATTTTCTAAAAACTTTTTTACAAAATACATCTCTTCTAAAAAATCTATTTATGGAAATCCGTTTCTGAAAATCTATTACTAAATATGTAGAAAACCTGACGTATGAGGGCGTTACGTATCGTCGTCCCCCATACGCCTAAACTAGTGGTCTTGGGGCGTTACGTATCATCATCTCCCAAGCCACTAAACTGGAGCCAAGTGTGCAAATCAATGTCATTGGGGCATTACGTACGTCGTCCCTCAATACAAGCCACTATTCTGTCCCTGAATCTATGGTCTAGGGGAGTTATGTATTGCACTAGTCCTTACTTTTCTTATAGTCTTCTCTTTCCGCTCCCTTAAGTGAACATTTTCAGAACCTTACTATTTGTCCTCATAACTTGTCTTAAACTTCTACTTATAGGCCAATATAAATTCAGAAGAATCCTTGACTAGAACAAGGATTGTGGTTACTTTTACGAGGAAGAGAATTTAGATGATTTTGGGAATTCTTACTAACCTGTCTGTTGAACTTGAGAATGCACTCGAGGATCAGATACTAGAAAGTAGTGTCTCGCATACTAGTATCCTGGGCATATCACGTATACAAGACCCCAGCAATCTACCCACTGCAGTCACTGACTCCATAGACTATGCTCTGATACCATCTTTGTAACATCCTCATCCAGGAGATGCTACCGGCAAGAAATAGACCGTTCTATTCCCCTAAGCCTTTGACTCACTGAATATGTACATCACTAATAACTCTTCACAAATATAGACTCAAGCATAATGATATTTTCCCAATTCAACAACATACAATGCATCTTTAATACTCATAAATGTGAATACACAATGTTACATCTGAATCTCTGTCAATGACACTTTAATTTACTACACACACAATCTCAACTATACAAAATGCATGATTCATGACTTTTCTTAAACTGTGACTGTACTGCATCTCTAACTCGACCTGGTGGACTCAACACTCTAATGACTACCATTAGTATCTATCCTATCGAGCTCGTCCTCTGAGTAACCTGTAAAACAAGAAACTGGGAGTGGGGGTTTAGATCATTTGAACGACCTAGTGAGTAGACAGTATAAAATGAAAACTAATTCTTTCTGAAAAGTCATGGTTCTAAAAACCGAATTCCTCCCAGAAAACAATTTTCTCTGAAATCTCTTTCTTATCTGAAAACTCAACTATTTCTGAAAATCTTTTCTGAAAACTCAACTCTTTTTGAAAATATTTTCTAAAAACTTTTTTACAAAATACATATATTCTAAAAAATCTATTTATGGAAATCCGTTTCTGAAAATCTATTTCTAAATATGTAGAAAACCTGATGTATGTGGGCGTTACGTATCGTCGTGTTGGATTTCTACGGTCCCAAGGATCGAATCAAAATCAATAAAACATGTGTGAATATCAACGACGAAGTTGCGGAATACTTACATCGAGCGGTTGAGTGACGCGATAGGCAACACAAATTCTTTTTGCTCGGCAGTGGACTGCTCGGCAGTGAGGGTGTGCAGCTCACTGATTTCGGCCATTTGAGCTCCTTCGTCAAGCTCCAAGCTTCGTCGAACGATTCCCGACTCATGGGTGGACTTCCCTATCACCTTCGCATGTCTTCGTAGTGTGCTAGCACTCTTGATTTTGCCACAAAATCATGACCTTAAGCTTCCCATCCTCTCGATTTTTCACAGCAAACAGAACCAGAAAAATGGCCCCATGGGCGTGTGAGAGGAAGAAGAAAGAGATGAGAGAGAGATGGTTTTTGTTACAAAAATCGGTAAATTATTTTCCCAAAAACATATACACAATTTTTGCCTCCAAAAAAAGTCAAGCAATTAAAGCAATAAATGATTGCCAACCACACACATCACTAGCCATCAATCAATGAATAATGACTGGCGTCAATCACTCAAAGTGAAAGACATCCATCACTTGATTGATGAATGATGTGACGCTAGATGCGACTAGCGATGTGACGCTTGATTTGACTTGCGTGCCGCACTCGAATTCGAAATGCGAATGAGCTCGCAAATAATCCCGGGCTCGGGTTCGCTAATTCCAAATTAACGAATTTTCCGTTGCGATGTAATTAAATCTAATTTAATTAAATAATCATGCCTAGCATAATTATTATTCACGTCGCTAACGAATTAATTCTAAATTAATTCGTTCTCCCGAAATAAAATCTAATTTTAATTCTGTGTCGAAATCTAATTTCGTTTAATATATCAAATACATTAATTTATCGATTAATTCCAAATTAATCGTGATCTCAAATTTAAATGATATCTTATCCCAGATAAAATATCTCCGCAATTAATCCCAGATTATTTTTCTCTCTCTTCTAATTAATCCCAGATTAATTAAAAGGTGCGAGTCATACGTCATCGGTGAATCTTTGGGAAGCGACCCATGAGATCCGCAGATATGTTGGCAGTAAATTCGGTCGTCGGACTATCCGAACAAATAAGTACCAAGTACTACGTTTATACCGATTTACAAGACAAGGTTGGCCTCTAACAAAGCGCCATGCCTACCTGTAGGCACTGCATTTTTGCATATAAGTCCCTATTATGAGTCTCATTTAGAGACACTACCTTTTAAGTCACGGAAGTCGCGGGAAACGGACGTCGGAAGGGGAAATTCAGAACAAGTATGTCATTGGATTTATTTCACAAGTTCACTGTTTTCGTTCGTGCTGCGTTCGTTACTTTGTTCGAACGTCAAACAGATTGCTGGCGTTCGTGTAGCGTTCGAAGAGGCGTTCGAACGGCGTCGGAATTTCTGGTTTTACTGCTAGCCTCACACCCAAGCCCAATTAGCCCACCAAAGCCCATAAAACACATCCAAATTAATAAAACACATATTTAACACATGGGGAATTAAATAAAATCTAAAAAATCATATACCAAATTAAAATAAATATCAAATAAAATCATGCCTAATTAAAATCAATCAACAAATATTATATGTCTAAACCAAACAAATTAAATATATCATATTCCTAATCTAGCCAAGACATCTCCCCCAATCAATCTTTTACTTTCCTTGTAAGACACTAATTGGTCTCCTTCCTATTCAAGCACATGGAAACCCTAGCCCTTTGCCTATAAAAGAAACCACTTCTCAACACTTCCCCCTCCTAGCGAAATCTTACAAAAAACAAAAACACAAAGCAAATAACCCTTCACCGCTCCTAGTTGATTCACACAAGAAACACCCAAGCTCATTGACACAACTCTCCCTCACTCTCAATAACCGAAAATCACAAACCAAAGAACCTCCATTGCCTTGACCAAAACACATCCCGAATAGCCCCATTTACCTCATCAAAACAGCCCATTTACCTCACCAAAACAGTCCTCAAACCATACCATAACAGCAGCCCAAATCACACCCAAAACAGTCCCCAAATACACCAAGAACAATAGCCTAGATACAACAAACGTAGTGACCAAAAAATGTCACCGAAAGAGCAGCAAAATACAGTAAAAACAGCAGTAAAATAGGGAGAACGACGACTTAAAACAGTGAGACAACGAACGAGAGCAGTGAACCAGTGAACCGGAAGAGTTGCAGAGTGTTAGCCCTTCCGACGATCATGTAACGTACATCCGAGAGGTGATTTAAAAGGTTAGACCTGAGGGCACTTTTTCTATTTATTGTCATTCGTTTTTTAATTGTTTTATTCGCATGAGAGTCATTTGTGAATGCATGCTGTGGCTTTGAATAAAATGGAAAATGTGTCACCTCTTGTGGTATATAGGATGGAAACCCGGACATAAATTTCATAGCCGATTCCAAATGGACGGTAGTATGATCTGTACTCGGGATACAACTCCACGTACCACTTGAGTATACGGCACATATTTTATTTCACGTTATCTTGATTTGTTTATTGTCGCTATTTATTTTCTGCATGTTATTTGTTTGAGTAATGATGAGGTCAAGCACATGGGCTTAGTAAGTGCGATTAAAGGTCCTCTATTTCGAGGGGTTAAAATCCTTTACCACGATGTTTCGCCGCGCCGGACGATGTATATTCGGTTGAATGAGAGATGTGTTCAATCGGGCATACGAAGTCCGATATTGTTGTTTCTTTTATTTCTTATATGCATTGTGTTATTAGCGCATGGGCTTAGTAAGTGCGATTAAAGGTCCTCTATTTCGAGGGGTTAAAATCCTTTACCACGATGCTTCGCCGCACCGGATGACGTATATTCGGTTGAATGTAAGATGTGTTCAATCGGATATGCAAAGTCCGACATTGTTATCTTTATTTTTATGTGCATTATTATCTTTATTTTTATGTGCATTATGTTGTTTGTGCATGGGCTTAGTAAGTGCGATTAAAGGTCCTCTATTTTGAGAGGTTAAAATCCTTTACCACGATGCTTTGCCGCGCCTTGTAGCCCGTTATTATTTATTAGGTGTCATTTATTCATCCGTTCACGTATGTGTCATGTTGTTTACTGTATTTTGGGGTCACTGCTGTAACCCCATTCGAACGCGTTTCAGAACGCCGCACGAATGCATGTTTTCTGTCTCAGTTCCTTCGAACGCGTTTACGAACGCAACTCGAACACGCATGCATTTTGCCTTATCATGCATCAGGTCTCATTTCCATTCGAACGCGTTTCTGAATGCCATACGAACGTGAGCATTATGTTTCTTTTACGTTCGAACGCGTTTACGAACGCTACTCGAACGTGAACCTTCTGTTTACCGTTCGAACGCGGATACGAACATCGCACGAACGGCCACGGTAAATAGGCCATCTTCCATCACATCTCAAGCATGGTTACTCATTTTGTCATTTGCCTTTTTGATTGTTCATGTTCTCGCATTTAGTCATTCATTGTGTTCACAAGATTACATGTTCATTTCCATGATGCATGTTTACACGGTAGTTACCTAATTATGCTTCCGCATTCATCCATTCAACATGTTCATGAAGTTATATGCTTGCTGTTACTGTGATTTGCTTTCATGTGTGATTGTACAATTACTATCTACTGGCATGCCTATGATCGAATGTAATGTGCTTATGACATTGTATTCTAGCTGTATTTATCTTTATGCATGCAAATTGGGACATAGATTATATGTAAATAGGTTGTATGCAAAAATGAAAATGTGTTATATGTGAACCTAGATGAACTTTTGGTGTATGCATGCGAACTTAGGAGTAAATTATCCTTGGAAATAAATGTTGCTTAGGCTTGGTTGAATTATTGCACAAATCATTTTATTACAAGTGGCATAAGTAAGGGCCCATTCCGAACCCAAAGGTTTGAGGTCTTCCCTTGCGAGGGGTGAGTGCAGCTTTAAACTTTTTTCCCGGTTCACACCGGGTGGCGACTCCATTATTCTCCGGTTTAGTCCATCGCGGGCTACTCCGTACTCCCAACCGGGCCGCGAGCCCGGGACAGCATGCGTCACCCAGTTTATGTGTTCCCACAGTCTGGCGACTCCACTGGGGATAGAGAATCGGCCCCGGAATAATGTCTTGTAATATTATGATTTGTTCTTTAATTAACCGTGTCTACTATGGGTTAAAAGGGGTTTAATCAAAGGTATTCTTTAAGGCTGGGTAATGGTTTGGTGTCTTCCTTCATTTACTACCTTTCTATGAGGAAAAGCTGTGAATGCACCTAGATAATCATTTACTGGTAGCCTTTTGTGATGGACTAATTTGGAGGACCCGTTGTTTATTCCTGTCACCAAGCGATAAGAGCCTAAGAGGCTAGGGTACTTAAGAGAGCCTCGCTCCACCCTCCCTCTAGGGAATCTACAACGAGAAATCCATCTGACAGTCAGTCACACACCATAACTCGTTGGCACGTACTGTAAGGTATAAAAAAGGTGCGCTCACTTGGTCGCTCGAACCCTTGAGTGGGGAGACCTAGTTTTGGGTAATCCTTCGCCAGCGAGAGTCTTTGTCTACACTCCCGCAAACCCACACGTAGACCGGAATTGTATGGCCTATAGCAACTATTTCCTTGTGCTTGTGGACCATCCTCATTTGGATGCAGTTGGACTTCTTGTCAGAAATACGAACTTGTTGGGCCATTTAAACTGGGACGAGTCCGTATCCTATGAAAATTGGGCCAAAAGCTTCTGAAATATTGATGGGTCACTCTGTAGAAATTATTTTTGTATGCTCGTGTTTGGGAACATTGTCATTTGGATCCATTCAGACCTTTTGTCATGAGGTATGGGCTTGTTGGGCCATTTAAACTGGGACAAGAACGTATCTTATGATGATTGGGCCAAAGGCTTCTAAAACGCCAATGGGCCATTATATGTTTGTGTTTAGGAACATTATCATTTGGATACGGTTGGACTTCTTGCCATGAGATGTGAACTTGTTGGGCCATTTAAACTGGGACGAGTTCACTCCTATGACAGTTAACCCCAAAAGCTTCTAAAATGATGATGGGCCGATTTGTGTGAAAATCTTAATGAATTGATATATTCCTTGTATCGTAGCATCTCATTCATCACATGCATACATATATTCTGTTAACACCCTCTATGTCTAAAAAGATATCATAGAGTCCCGTTGGGTTAGGGAAGAGGGAAGACTCACCAAAAGACCGGTAACAGATATGAGTACATCCGATAACGAGGTATCCCAGATAGATCAGTTGGAAAATGGTTTCGCCAAGATTACCGAACAGTTGCAAGCCTTGACTACCGCCATGGCAAATATGGCTGTACCCCGTGCTGGGGGAAATTCTGAGAATGTGAGGCTCGAGGAGCCTCCGAATGGGTTGGGGGATGATACCCCCACTTTTGATGATGACATGGCAGAGTATGCAACATGCAGAGTGATTGGGTCTCAGACAGAATTTCAGAAGCTTCGGGATCAGGTTGAAATAGTTACCCGTAAAATGAGGGGTAAACATGAAGAGTTGTTAGATTATGAGGCAATGACCTTCGGAGAACAGCTGCCAGCTCAGTTTAAAATGCCCGACATGGCCAAGTTTAATGAGAATGGAGACCCGAGAGTCCATCTGCAGCAATATGTCTCAGTCATGAGTTCAGTGGGCCTATCACAGCGCCAAGTCCAAAATATGTTTGGGATGTCACTTGAGGGGGCACCTGTGGTTTGGTATCATAGCCTTGAGAAGAAGGTTAAGGAAGATTGGAGGGAACTAGCTGATGCTTTTCTGAAGCAGTATGTTACAGATCTGGAGGTTGATTTGTCACTCCGAGATTTGGAGAACACTAAGCAGAAGCTGGAAGAAACCTTCAAGGAGTATGTAGACCGCTGGAGAAGCCAGCTTCTGAAAATGCAGACTCGGCCCTCTGAGAAGGACCAGATAAAAATGATCATCAAGGGCACCAAGCCCTCTATTTATGGTAAACTGAGGAGGATGACTTCGATGATTTCTGATTTCGACAGTTGAGGGAAACTGTCATGGATATTGAGGAAGAAGAAGCTGAAAACAGAAAGTTTTATGGCAAGAATAGAAGAACTTTTGGGGGGTCTTATGAGACCAAGCCCGCTACTGCCAAGGTCGCTACCGTCAAGAACAATCGATTCTCCAATCTTTGTATACCTTTGTAAAAGGTATTTGAGAAACTGAAAATGCAAGGACTTCTAAAACCTTTGGAACCTAGGCCATTTCCGAACCCTGTACCACCGTACCTCAACCTAAACCAGTATTATTACTTCCATCAAGAAAAAGGCCATGACACCGACAACTGTACCCTCCTTAGGCATGAGGTCCAAAACCTCATTGACTCCCATAAAATATCCAATCCTGAAAAAGAACAACCTAACACATACAGAAATCCCTTGCCTAATTACCACTCCATTCCACCTACATGATCAACTCCGGCCTACCCGAAACCTTTGTCCTCCAAACTCTCAACCATCAGGCTTCTTGCATTGAGATAAAGGATAATAGTAGTAAAGAACCATAGGCCAAGGAAGAAGGCAATATTGCGAATGATGAAGTTATTCCTCCTAGTTTATTTGATCCTGCATTTTTAATATAGACATCGATTTAGTCTACATGTTCGAACCATTTTTAAATGATAATAAAGACGTTCATTTCACTGAATCTCTTCTGCAATATGAGTATATTTGAGAAAAGCATTCAACCTGGGTACTATAAAATTCAGTGATGTTTAGAACACGGGGAATCCTCGGAATAAGCAAGCAGAAAAGATAAGATGGCCATTCAGAAATTGGGAAATGGGGGCAGTGAGAATATTAGACTTGGAAGGGAATTAGTTCACCAAGCCGATCAACGTAGAAAGATTGAAGCAATGGCTTGCCTGAGGAAAAGAAGACTGATCAGTCACCAAGAGAATTGGCAGAAGACCTAACCCGACGGGATAGGAACATTCATGCATGCATACACGTAACACATTTTGCATCCTTTTGTGTTTGTTTTGTTTTGTGTTCACAGGTTTTGAAGAAGAAAAGAGAAAGCGACAAAGAACAAGCTAATCAGAAATGGTAAAAAGCACAGTATCGGATTTGGGTAATAATCCCAGGGTTGAGGCCCATTTGAGTTTGAGTTTTGGGTATGGCACTCTGGGGGTGAGGCCCACATTAGCATGGACATCAGTCTTGCCGGGTATGGCACTCTGGGGGCGAGGCTCACATCAGTTTCAGTATCAGTCTGGGGGCGAGGCCCACCTCAGTACTAGTTTGGGGGGCGAGGCCCCACATCAGTATCAGTTTTGGGGCAAGGCCCACATTCAGTGCAATTCGGGAACAAAGCCCACAGTCAGCTTAGATCGGGGATAAAGCCCACATTCAGTATAATTCAGGGGATAAAGCCCACATTCAGTATAATTCAGGAACAAAGCCCACAGTCAACATAATTCGGGAACAAGGCCCAGGGGAATAACACCCTATCTTGAAACAGTTCAGGAACAAGGCCCAGGGAATAAAGCCCACATTCAGTACAGTTCGGGAACAAAGCCCACAGTCTGCTCAGATCAGGGAATAAAGCCCAGGAGAATAAAGCTCTATCTTAACACAGTTCGGGAATACAACCTAGAGGAATAAAGCCATCTCTCAACACAGTTCGGGAATACAGCCCAAAGGAATAAAGCCCACTTTCAAACCAGTTCGGGAACAAGGCCCAGAGGAATAAAGCTCTATCTCAACACAGTTCGGGAATACAGCCCAAAGGAATAAAGCCCACTTTCAAACTAGTTCGGGAACAAGGCCCATGGGAATAAAACTCTATTTTAACACAGCTTGGGAATAAAGCCTAGAGGAATGAAGCCTTATCTTGATACAGTTTGGAAAAAAGCCTAGAGGAATAAAGCTCACCTTTAATATAGCTCGGGAAAAAGTCCCATGGGAATAAAGCTCTATCTTTACATGGTTCATGAGCAAAGCCTAGAGGAATAAAGTCCACTTGCAAAACAGCTCGGGAATAAAGCCTTAGAGAATAAAGCTCTCTCTCAACGCAGTTCGGGAATAAAGCCCAAAGGTCAAAGCATCTCAGGATAACAAGTAAGTTAAGCAACAGCTGGCGAGACAGGTAAGTAGAAATGCATTGCATAACTTTGATAGGATTGTCACTGTTACACATTACACAAGTCCCATCAAAGTGGGGGCGACTGTAGGCACTGCATTTTTGCATATAAGTTCCTATGATGAGTCTCATTTGGAGACACTAACTTTTATGTCACGGAAGTCGCGGGAAACAGACGTCGGAAGGGGAAATTCAGAACAAGTATGTCATTGGATTTATTTCACAAGTTCACTGTTTTCGTTCGTGCTGCGTTCGTTACTTCGTTCGAACGTCAAGCAGATTGCGGGCGTTTGTGTAGCATTCGAAGAGGCGTTCGAACGGCGTCGATATTTCTGGTTTTGCTGCTAGCCTCACACCCAAGCCCAATTAGCCCACCAAAGCCCATAAAACACATCCAAATTAATAAAACACATATTTAACACATGGGGAATTAAATAAAATCTAAAAAATCATATACCAAATTAAAATAAATATCAAATAAAATCATGCCTAATTAAAATCAATCAACAAATATTGTATGCCTAAACCAAACAAATTAAATATATCATATTCCTAATCTAGCCAAGACATCTCCCCCAATCAATCTTTTGATTTCCTTGTAAGACACTAATTGGTCTCCTTCCTATTCAAGCACATGGAAACCCTAGCCCTTTGCCTATAAAAGAAACCACTTCTCAACACTTCCCACTCCTAGCGAAATCTCACAAAAAACAAAAACACAAAGCAAATAACCCTTCACCGCTCCTAGTTGATTCACACAAGAAACACCCAAGCTCATTGACACAACTCTCCCTCACTCACAATAACCGAAAATCACAAACCAAAGAACCCCCATTGGCTTGATCAAAAAACATCCCGAATAGCCCCCTTTACCTCATCAAAACAGCCCATTTACCTCACCAAAACAGTCCCCAAACCATACATTAACATCATCCCAATCACACCCAAAACAGTCCCCAAATACACCAAGAACAGTAGCCTAAATACAACTAATGTAGTGTCCAAAACATGTCACCGAAAGAGCAGCAAAATACAGTAAAAACAGCAGCAAAACAAGGAGAACGACGACTCAAAACAGTGAGACAATGAACAAGAGCAGTGAACCAGTGAACCAGAAGAGTTACGGAGTGTTAGCCCTTCCGACGATCGTGTACCGTACATCCGAGAGGTGATTTAAAAGGTTAGACCTGAGGGCACTTTTTCTATTTATTGTCATTCGTTTTTTAATTGTTTTATTCGCATGAGAGTCATTTGTGAATGCATGTTGAGGCTTTGAATAAAATGGAAAAAGTGTCGCCTCTTGTGGTATATAGGATGGAAACCCGGACATAAATTTCATAGCCGATTCCGAATGGATTGTAGTATGATCTGTACTTGGGATACAACTCCATGTACCACTTGAGTATACGACACATATTTTATTTCACGTTATCTTGATTTGTTTATTGTCGCTATTTATTTTCTGCATGTTATTTGTTTGATTAATGATGAGGTCAAGCGCATGGGCTTAGTAAGTGCGATTAAAGGTCCTCTATTTCGAGGGGTTAAAATCTTTTACCACGATGCTTCACCTCGTCGGATGACATATATTCGGTTGAATGTAAGATGTGTTCAATCGGGTATACGAAGTCCAATATTGTTGTTTCTTTTATTTCTTATATGCATTGTGTTATTAGCACATGGGCTTAGTAAGTGCGATTAAAGGTCCTCTACTTCGAGGGGTTAAAATGCTTTACCATGATGCTTCACCACGCCGGATGACGTATATTCGGTTGAATGTAAGATTTGTTCAATCGGATATGCAAATTCCGACATTGTTATCTTTATTTTATGTGCATTATTATCTTTATTTTTATGTGCATTATGTTGTTTGCGCATGGGCTTAGTAAGTGCGATTAAAGGTCCTCTATTTTGAGAGGTTAAAATCATTTACCACGATGCTTTGTCACGCCTTGTAGCCCGTTATTATTTATTAGGTGTCATTTATTCATCCGTTCACGTATGTGTCATGTTGTTTACAGCTTTTTGGGGGTCACTGCTGTAACCCTGTTCGAACGCATTTCAGAACGCCGCACGAATGCATGTTTTCTGTCTCAGTTCGTTCGAATGCGTTTACGAACGCAACTCGAACGCGCATGAATTTTGCCTTATCATGCATCAGGTCTCATGTTCATGTTCTCGCATTTAGTCATTCATTGTGTTCACAAGATTACATGTTCGTTTCCATGATGCATGTTTACACGGTAGTTACCTAATTATGCTTCCGCAATCATCCATTCAACATGTTCATGAAGTTATATGATTGCTGTTACTCCAATTTGCTTTCATGCGTGATTGTACAATTACTATCTACTGGCATGCCTATGATCGAATGTAATGTGCTTATGACATTGTATGCTAGCTGTATTTATCTTTATGCATGCAAATTGGGACATAGATTATATGTAAATAGGTTGTATGAAAATATGAAAATGTGTTACATGTGAACCTAGATGAACTTTTGGTGTATGCATGCGAACTTAGGAGTAAATTATCCTTGGAAATAAATGTTGCTTAGGCTTGGTTGAATTATTGCACAAATCATTTTATTACAAGTGGCATAAGTAAGGGACCATTCCGAACCCAAAGGTTTGAGGTCTTCCCTTGCGAGGGGAGAGTGCGGCCTTAAACTATTTTCCCGGTTCACACCGGGTGGCGACTCCATTATTCTCCGGTTTAGTCCCCCGTGGGCTACTCCGTACTCCCAACCGGGCCGCGAGCCCGGGACAGCATGCGTCGTCCAGTTTCTGTGTTCCCACACTACCCAATTCTCCGGAAACATCCTTACAGGAATAAAGGATCTATATCAGGCGTAATATACGAAGTATTGCGTATTTCTGTCCAGTATCGGATGATCACGTGCTAGGTCTGGGGCTGGAATTGTGTCTGCCCCGTACGAAGCACATGTCAGATGTCTAGTAACTAGTCTCTATAATCGGATAAACCTGACCTTGTCATTTTATCCCGATAGCTGCAGCATTTAAGAGAACCAGTCTCGTATCCTACGTGACCATCATCTCCACTATGACTGGAGTGATACTTCCGTCTTGAAATCACACCCAATACACTACGATTCTCAATATACCCAGCATTGGCGTACACATAACCTGTTAAAGTCCTGGACGACCGCAACCAAAGTATATTGATTGTCGCAAGTATTAGCGGTACAAGTCTCAGGTTAAGACCAAATACACCTACCCTGATTTTGGACTTCCATAGACACATAGTTATACTACCAATGGAATTCCGAGGGGGTCTATCCAGAGCGAAGCTGTTTCCCGTACCATCGGTAAAACACAACCTCTTATTACACTTACATGAGTATCATATACCCAAATATATGAGAACTATGCCGTTGTGTCCTCACAATGCGCACAAGTGTAATACTAGTCTTTTACGTATTTATTGATGTCCAATCTCGATAATACTCTGACTATGGATATTTAATGATTTATCCTTCGTGGACTGATACTGTCTCATATCATTCTCCGTCCAGGAACAAATCATAGGGACCTTCTATCATTTATATATCTTGGTGATCTAATCACAAATGATAAGAGTGCAATCTCATTTGTCACATAGTTAATTTGTACAACAACACCATGATCTGTATAAATAGTGATGCTATGGGTCATAATTGTCCAACAATCTCCCACTTGGTCTATAGCCAGTCACTCGAGTATCTGACACCCGAACTATATAACGGTTGGCTCAAACTGCTGAGAAGATGCTTTCGTCAGCGGATTTGCATGATTATCATCTGATTTGATTTATTCGATCATCACATCGCCACGATGTATGATCCGAAAGAATCAGATGAATATCGAAGTATATTTCTGGATCGTTGATGAGACCATTAATTCTTTAGCTTGTGCTGACGCCTAGCTCAGCTGCTAACAGAACTATATCTAATCTAATTAGATTATTATTGACCCAGAAGGCTTCTATTGCCGCCTTAGCTTCAGCAATAACCCGCATTTTTTGTTTATTCGGTAACAGTATCTTGCTTGGAAGATTTCCAGCTCACTGTACTGTTATTCAAACTGTATAGTACCGTTTGCGACTTTTAGTCGTCTTTATCGGTTAGGAAACTTGCAACAATGATCCCAGTCACTTCAAGTTCTCCATCTCCATAGTTTAAGACAGCATCCTTAGTTCTCAAAGATACTAACGGATGTTCTTAACTTCAATCCAGTGACTATCACTCGGATTGGCCTGTTTGTGAATCCATATGCTCAAAGCGTATGAGACACCAAGTCGCGTATATTTTTCAATGTACGTTTCTCGGAGAGTTTTCTCGAAAGCCAAGCATTCACCGATTGTTATTTTATGGGAATATCATTTCCAAGAAATGACATGTATTATTATTACTTATAGGACAACCACTGTCAGTGCGCTCCCACTAACCTCCTATTATACATAAGAATCATTTCGTTTTGAATTAATCATAAACTATTATGATTTCATCAAAACGATAATTCCAAGAACATATGCTTGCATCAATCCAAATATGGATCGAATAACCCGCAAACCTTGTTTGCTAGTTTTTGGTACGACAAAATCGTCAGGATGTTATAAACATCCTCCAAAAGGTTTCCTTTGAAGGAAAGCGATTTTCCCGTAAAGCTGACATATTTCACTAATGAAACATGCAACATTAGCAAGTATTATCCAAATGGATTTACCGTGGCAACATTAAAAGGTTGAATCGAAATCAACACAATGTTGATAACGATACCTTTCCACTAAAAGCCTAGCTTTATACGTTGGTATGTTGCCATTTATGTATGTCTTCCTTGAAGATTTATACAGTACCAGTAGGCACAATGCCTTGCGGTACTTCAACTAGTATCCAAACTTGTTGATATACATGGAATCCATTTCGGACTCATGATACTTTGTCATAAAGGGGAGTCGATACCTTGTATCACTTCCTCATACGTAGTCAGTTGGTATACCTCAAAAGATAGACATCTTTATGAGGTGAGATCAGAAACCCATACCCCTGGTTGTTTTCTGACTCTCTCCGACTACGCGGTTCTTGTGTATTCGAAGATTAATGGTATAGATTCATCCTTGATGAACTAATTGTGTTCCATTAAGGAATCTGTGCCTTGAATAGTATTACTCCGATTTTCATCGAGTTTTACTATCCTCCCACTTACCACTGCATATCGGTATTCCTCTTAGGAAAACCGCATGGTGAGCAACAATCTAATTGTTCTCTGGTGAGATGTATATGTACTATACTTTGGTATCCCTAGGATAACCTACAATTGGCACTTATCCAATTTGGGTTTTAGTTTAGTATCATCCAAACGTATGCCTAGCATCCCAAATGTTCAGGAATGAGAAACCTAGTTTCTTTCATGTTCATATCTAATATGATATCTGTCAAACAAATTTTAATGGAACCTTATTCTAAATAAGTTCTTGCACTGTTAATGCTTATCCGTTGAAGGAAATGGTAGCTCAGAGTGACTCATGATTAACCTTATCATGTCTAACAAAATTCGATTACTCAATTCAGACACACCGTCAATTGACGTGTTCCGGGAGGAGTCCTCATAGAAAGAATACTATACTCTTTCTAGTAATTAGAAACTTATTGCTTAAGTATTTTCCATTACGGTCTTACCGTGACGGTATAATATTATAGTCGATCTGTTTGTCTATTTCGTGTCAAAACTTTAAAAGTTTCCGATTTGTGTTCTTCAAAAGAAACACATAACCATGACGCGATGCCATATCCGTATAGGTCACGAAATATTCATCTCAACCTCTAGCCTAGCTAGACATGGGCCCACTTGCTTCACTATGAACTAGGGCTTACAGGTCGGTGGCATTTGCACTTTTACCAAGTAAACAATGTTTTAGGCACTTTGCCCAATAAACTAGATTCGTAGACTTTATTTGATTGAATCAAATTTGTCCGAGTATCCACTCTTCAAAAGTGTGGATATACGATTCTTGTTTAATTGTGTCCTAGACAACAATGCCACATCAGTTTTTTCTGATCAAATCAGTTTGAGCTGTTTGTTTGTCATGTTATATATTTGAGATTTATTTATATTCAAAATATAAATTCTGTTATTCACATCCAATGTGTTTATCTCAATATCATCTTTATATAATGAAACACTTTAGTGTTCTAGAATATAAAGGTTCACCCGCAGCGGGTTAAACACTGATATAGAAATAATGTATCTAGTCAAACTAGTTACATTATAACAGTTTCCTAATTTAAGTACACACTCGAAGGTAGTTCTTAAAATTAGGTATCTACGGTTGAAACAGCGACTTTCGTCCCGTTTCCAATTCGCAGATTAATCTCAATGGAAGTCAGTATCCTGCTCAAAGCAGATTCTGAACACCAGTATAAATTTATGTATCACACTAAGTATATAAAATCAAATTTTAATACTAGTAATGAATATAATTTTGACAAACATATTTGAAGTCAGAGCCTTGCTCGTTCTTCAATTCCTTCATGTCTTCTTTGTCCAAACGGTAGTCACGCTTCCGCGATCCCGTTTGCCACATTTTAAGCAGACATTTTGGGATATGTCATTTATCTTCCTAGAAAATTATAATGATTTTGCCTTTGCCCTTTTCATATTCCAGAAGACTTTGGCCAAGCCTTGGCCTTCTAGAATATCGAAGTAAGGTGCGACTAGCGCTACATGCCTTATTGCAAATTTTGACTCTATCTCTTGAGGATAGTCATTACTCTCCAAGAGTTATTATTTTCAATTTTAGTAATTCTAAGATCTAAGAAAATCCTTTAATTTCATTATCATACTTTAAGGATCTAATCCTTAGTTCTGATTCAGAAATTAAGGAGTCTACTGACAAGTTTATGGATTAAGCACTTAAGTTATCATTACATGATCTTCCAAGATCATGCTCTACTATTCGCTAACTCCGGGCTTTAGCTTAATATGTTATTTATATCAAATAAAGTAACTTATTATTTTCCAGGACCATCCTGAAACTTTATTCCCAATTTTAAAAATTAACCATTTAAATACATTTTCCCTAGGATTATGTTTTAAATGTCAATCTTTCAATTTTATCTTGATTTTAATAGTCCAACTATTTAATCAACGATATCAGGTACTATTATATATAATGATTACTATAGTCCAACTATATAATCAACTATACTTTTAATTTTTAATTCAATTATATTGATTACTAAATCCAATTATAAAATCAACTATTTATTGAATTAGTTTGAATATAGTCCAACTATTTTTAAAAAACAACAATTTAAATATTAGTCCAACTAACATTTAATATATATTACGAATGATTTTGATTGAGCTCGTATGGCAAGTAATTAAACGAATATTGCAAATTTAATTCTTGCCTCCCACTATTTTTCGGCGAGCCTCTAACCCTCTGTCGAGTACTCGGGAAACCGTGTTTCCTAGTGGCTAGGATCCCGTTAAATATCACACAATCATGACTTTGGCCAAAAAATTGTGAGATAATTAACTAGGTAGATCTCTAAGATCGATTGGATCCAATCCAATTCCTAGATCCGGTAGGGGAACATCCAAGTCCGAAACATATATCTTATATATGCCAATACATCCAATGTATTACCTAACATTTTTCCTCTGAATCAACTAAGCTTTGGCTTTGGCACAACAAACTTAGTGATCCCAGTGAAGCGCGACCCATTGACCATGGAAAGCTTCGTAATCAATGTCGATGGACACAAAGTGGTCTTGACTTTGGCCAACAAACCACAACTTGGACAAGACACTAATATGGAACAAAGCCTTCGTGATTCAAACACATCCTCGACGGACAAAGGCCTTGACTTTGGCCAACAAGCCAATGCCAGTCTCGGATCTTGAGTGAGAATCACTCAATGGAAGGAAAAACGCTTAATATTTTGGCCAACAAACCAATGTCAGTCTCGGATCTTGAGTGAGAATCACTCAATGGAAGGAAAAACGCTTAATATTTTGCGAGGGTTTTTCGCGTGCAAATTGGCAACCTATTTATTATCTTTGTTAAGGTCTCATCATCATACACCCTTAAACATACATTCTAAACATAATAAAGCGCGTATGTAAAATAATAATGATATGCGGATGGATACTTTACACAATGATCCTAGATCAAATCTCTCTCTTTCTCTCTCCCGCTAGCACAAATATTTCTTCTACCCGTTACACTACAGTTCTAAAGAAACCTCATTTACATTGAGGGGAATAGGTGAGAAGAGAATACAAAGAATAAAGAGGTAATAAGGCTGGACACGCAGGTCCAATTAATAAATCAAATTTATTACAAAAATTTCTAAAATTGTCCCACCCTTCTAATATCCATCTGATATACATTATTCATGCATCGCAACCATGTATTCACACAAGCATGTTATCAATCAATCTAATCAAATTAATTAATCTGATAATTAGTGATCATCCAATGTTCAAACAACGATTTGATTTTGTTCGAGTCAAACTCATTTTGCGAATAAGTACATATTTACGAATTCTAGAATTAAATTAAACTACATAATTAAATCCAATTTAACATGTATTTAATTCTAATTCGCCATTTAATTCCAAATTAAATATTACACTTTATTTAACGAACCTTTACGACTTAAATTCCAAATTTAATCGCTACGGGTCTCAAAGCCCGATTAACGTCTAACGTAATTTAATTAAAGTCCAATGGGCTTTTAATTAATTTCTTCAAGGCGTGGACTTTTGGTCAACTCGGGTCAAACTGATAACCAAAGTCCAATCCGGGAATTACCCCATAAGCCCAGAAATCAATTTAGGCCCATTACGCCCAATTAAACTTTAAAGGTTCATTAGGTCGCATTTGGGCTTTATGGAGGCGGTTTTGGGCCAAATTGGATCAAATTCATTTGGCCTAAACCCAAATTTATACAACAAAGCCCAATTAGCCCAATTACAACATTAAAAGCCCAAATCAAATTTTAGGCCCAATTATAATTAAATCACAAAACCCAATTTCACAATTTTATTACATAAAGTGCATTACACATTAATTACCCAATTAACATTTCTAAACATCAATTAACATAACTAATCATGCTTAATAACCACAAAACATGTCCAACATATTTTGATCAAATCAAACCCAATACATGCTATTAGCTCTCGGCTCTCGGCTTGGAGGGGGAATTTATGTCCAATTCAAATTCAATCCAATTAAATCCAAATCAACATTAAATCAATATCCCCAAATGATTCTAACTCATCCAATGAATCAAAAAATCAAAAATCACCAAGACCATATGTGGCATAACTCTCGGCCAAGCAAGAAATTTTGGGGAAAAACGTTCCAAATCATTTTTCTTGAAATTGATCCAATCAAACTTCAATTAAACATGTTCTAAGCATACTCAAACATCCAATTAATTCAAATCATGCTAAAAAATATTTACCCAAATTTAAGCACTAATACATTTCATGCATTTAACCTGGCTCTGATACCATTGTTGGATTTCTAACGGTCCCAAGGATCGAATCAAAATCAATAAAACATATGTGAATATCAACGACGAAGTTGCGGAATACTTACATCGAGCGGTTGAGCGACGCGGTAGGCAACACAAATTCTTTTTGCTCGGCAGTGGACTGCTCGGCAGTGAGGGTGTGCAGCTCACTGGTTTCGGCCATTTGAGCTCATTCGTCAAGCTCCAAGCTTCGTTGAACAATTCCACGGCTCATGGGTGGACTTCCCTATTACCTTCGCATGTCTTCGTAGTGTGCTAGCACTCTTGATTTTGCCACAAAATCATGACCTTAAGCTTCCCATCCTCTCGGTTTTTCACAGCAAACAGAACCAGAAAAATGGCCCCAAGGGCGTGTGAGAGGAAGAAGAAAGAGATGAGAGAGAGATGGTTTTTGTTACAAAAATCGGTAAATTATTTTCCCAAAAACATATACATAATTTTTGCCTCCAAAAAAAGTCAAGCAATTAAAGCAATAAATGATTGCCAACCACACACATCACCAGCCATCAATCAATGAATAATGACTGGCGTCAATCACTCAAAGTGAAAGACATCCATCACTTGATTGATGAATGATGTGACGCTAGATGCGACTAGCGATTTGACGCTTGATTTGACTTGCGGCCGCACTCGAATTTGAAATGCGAATGCGCTCGTAAATAATCTCGGGCTCGGGTTCGCTAATTCCAAATTAAAAATTTTTATGTTGCGACGTAATTAAATCTAATTTAATTAAATAATCATGCCTAGCATAATTATTATTCACGTCGCTAACGAATTAATTCTAATTATTTCGTTCGCGCCCGAATTAAAATCTAATTTTAATTCCGCGTCGAAATCTAATTTCGTTTAATATATCAAATATATTATTTATCGATTAATTCCAAATTAATCGTGATCTCTCTTTAAATGATATCTTATCCCAGATAAAATATCTCCACAATTAATCCCAGATTAATTTTCTCTCTCTTCTAATTAATCCCAGATTAATTAAAAGGTATGAGTCATACGTCATCGGTGAATCTTTGGGAAGCGACCCATGAGATCCCCGGATATGTAGGCAGTAAATTGGTCGTCGGACTATCCGAACACGTAAGTACCAAGTACTACGTTTATACCGATTTACAAGACAAGGTTGGCCTCTAGTAAAACGCCATGCCTACCCAATTCTCCGGAAACATCCTTACATGAATAAAGGATCTATATCAGGCGTAGTATACGAAGTATTGCGTATTTCTGTCCAGTATCGGATGATCACGTGCTAGGCCTGGGGCTGGAATTATGTCTGCCCCGTACGAAGCACATGTCGGACGTCTGGTAACTAGTCTCTATAATCGGATAAACCTGACCTTGTCATTTTATCCCGATAGCTGCAGCATTTAAGAGAACCAGTCCCATATCATACGTGACCATCATCTCCACTATGACTGGAGTGATACTTCCGTCTTGACATCACACCCAACACTCTACGATTCTCAATATACCCATCATTGGCGTACACAGAACCTGTTAAAGTCCTGGACGACGTAACCAAAGTATATTGATTGTCGCAAGTATTAGCGGTGCAAGTGACCGGCGTAAACACACGCGTATAACGCAAGCGCACGTATCATTCAAGTAGTATAAAAATATCGATCCCATGAGGACTTAATTCCTACTGTTGTTATTAATTATTGATACTATTTATTTACAGGTATCTAATTATAGGGAGAATCTGGTGATGACACGTGTCACGCGTGATCTGTCTGCAGAATCTGGTGATGACACGTGTCACGCGGTGAAGGTGGTGCAATGAGAAGACGACACGTGGCAAACAATGATTGGCTGAGCTATCGGTCCAATGAAAGGTTGACACGTGGCACGCGCTTAGGATTTGTCAAATGAGAGGTCGACACGTGGCAACATGTGACTTGTCCAATATTCGGTCCAATGAGAGATTGATACGTGGCATGCGCTTGCTTTGGTCCAATCATATTTCGACACGTGGCAGCTGGTGCATTTTAACAGATCTTATGTGATGATGACACGTGGCACGGTGCACGTTAGCAAGGTCGGCGCACATTAGCAAGTCCAATTTCTCAGATTCTGACACGTGTCCCTCGTCGCACGTTAGCATGTCTGGCGCACTTTAGGCGTCGCGACGCGTAGGGTATTGGCGTCGCGACGCGGCCAAATTACTGAATTGCCCTTTTTTCTAATTTTCACCGTCTTACTCCAAATTACCCCCAGAATGTCCTAAAACTTTATTTATCTACAAAATAACACAAAACACATCAAAATATTCACAAAACCCGAGAAACTATACAAAATATTAGGTTGGATGAGTGGGAAATAGTGATATAAATACCACTCATCACACCCCAAACCTAACATTTTGCTAGTCCTCGAGCAAAACACAAAATAAAATAACAAAAATAAAATTAACTAAGCCACTTTCATAGGGATCACGGTTGCATTTAGCGTATGCAACAAGCCTTTAAACCCCTAGGTGTCCCTAGTGGACGAGCTGTAGTCTCGTGAGGGTTTACAGCAATGATACCCACAAACATTTTACAAATGTAAAAAGGTAGTAAAACTAATGCACACAAAAGCAAAAAGACAAGCGAAAAGAGAATAAAGATGTTAGTGACTAATCAGGTGAAACTTCTACTCCAACTTACTAGTTGTTTTGTTTCTTTCTAAATTACCGAATAAGTAAATTCTCCGATTATTTTTACCATTCTCCATATACACAGCCAACAAAATATTAAACAACTCATTTTTGCCCACAACAGTCATAAGTGCAGTTGATAAGAGAGTAATATTTTTGTCCTAAAGTTCTATCAGATTTCACACCTTTTTGTAGCAATGGAATAAATTTTCGGATTTTTTATTTGATTTTTTATTCTATTTTTTATTTATATACAATATCTTTCATCTATGTAACGAGCTTTGGGCCGGTGGCTCCCAAACCAGTTGGCTTTAGGACACCAGGTGTTAAGACACCCCTACAGACTTAATTACTCAGACTTCAGATATATATATTTTTGCAGCATCTTTGATCCATGTAACGAGCTTTGGGCCAGTGACTCCCAAACCAGTTGGTTTTAGGGCACTAGGTGTTAAAACACCCTTACAGACTTAATAACTCGGATCTCAAATTTTTTTTTACGCCATTGCTTTTTGAGATGCTTACTCCAATTAAACTAGAGCACTGAATATTACAAACTTTTCAATTTTAGCTCATGTTCGTATGTTTCCATGCATGTTGATAATACCTGCCAACTGAGCATAAGAAGATTCATTTTAGTCAGTGTTAAGGAGAACACAAATTAAATAATTTAAAAGGAAATAAACAAAAATTAACTTATTTCAAAAATGGTTTGAGATACGTCTCAGGAGTGGAAAACTCCTTACTCAGCTATCTCGTACCAATTTCACCTTTTTAGTCAAAATAAAAACACAAAAATGTAAAATATTTTTGTAATTTTTGAAAAAATTTCAATTTTTTTGTATTTTTCGAAAAATTTTGGACTCAAAATAAAACAACACACAAATTAAAAATAAAGTACTAATCAACTAATTCCCTCCCCCAACCTAAATGAGACATTGTCCTCAATGTCTTAAACAGTGGAAGAAGAGTTTAGAAGATAATACCTGGTTAGCTGAAAATTTTCAGGAAAAATTACCGAGTAAGATCTATGTCCAATTTACGCTTCTTACCACGATCGCTATTTGACCATTTTTTTAGTAAAAATTTTGGCAGAATCTCCTCTAAAAACTCAAAATTTCCCCAAAATTCACCCTAAAACTATCACCACACAACAACCTTCGCCCCCAAAATCTACGAATTCAATCAATTTCAACACTTCTAAAGTCCAATCAATCGAATCCAACACTCCCAATACCACACAAATTACCAAATTTTCTTCCAATTTTCAATGTTAATAATTTAAAATTCGGACTTGTGCTTCTTCGGTTTTGGGCTCGGCAGTGGGTGTCTCTGTTGGATCTTGGTAGTTGGTGTTTTAGTCAATGGTTCAGGCTTCTGATTCAGTCTCGGCAAGGGTGGGTTCGCGGCTTGGTTTTGGGCTCTTGGTTAGCGGTGTTTCGGTGATGGTGGCTTGACACGGCTCGATTTCTGGGCAATGTAGTGGCTCGGTGATTGGCTCGGTTGTTTCTTGGTGGTGAGGCTCACGGTAAAAGGGTGGAGATGGTTTCGGTCTCGACGGTGGTGGCTAAGACTCGGCGAAGGCTCGACTTTGTTCAGTTTTGGCTGGATCTCAGTGAGGGTGGCTGGATCTCGGTGCTGTTGGTGCGGCTCGTGCGTGGCTTCTCTTTGATCGTGAATCTTGGCCGAAGGTTGGAAGCTCGGCCATGGGTCTCGATTTGATGGTGGCTCACGGCAGTGGCTCGGCGATATGTCGGTTTGACTGTGATGGGTCTCGGTTTCTGGTAGATTGGCTCGGCTTGACTCAGTTAGTCGTGGGTTGAGAGAAAATGGTGATATCTGAATGAGAGAAATGAGATCTGTCTCGGCGGCTGCTGGTTTTTAGGCCTGTAATTGATTCAGCGTCGCGACGCTAGGTAATTTTTATTTTTTTTTACAAAACTAAGTCTTTCGACGGATAAATCCACTGGGACGCTTCTCAAGAGCTGACTCCTTACTCGGCTGTCTCTTCTGGATTGACTTTACATCTTTGTGATTTTGTCAAATTTTTATTTTGTGAAAATCCCGCTTTCACTGGCTTTCTTTGTCCTGAAAAATTCCGTTTTTATTTTTCCTGCAAAACTAACACAAAAAATAAAAAAGTTCACACAAAATATGAAAGAAAATTACAACAAATTGCATGGGTTGCCTCCCTGCTAGCGCTAATTTTTCGTCTTCAGCCAGACGTGACTGAAATCCATCTGTCAATGAGGTTTCAGCGTCGTTTTGGATGTCCGATTAAAGACAATCCCGTGAGCGTTGCTTTTGAAGGGTCTCTTCCAACGGTAAAGTGGCAAAAAGAATTTTGTCATATTTCATGCTTGTGCCACCTTTTTTATCTTTGTTGCTCCAGTGGTTCCTGAAAAGAAAGAAATAAAATCAGGAGGTTTCGTATGGTGCTTGACTTGGAATGGAAGTTCCATTCTGTCAAGCTTCTGGGTGATGTCTTTGATTTGTACTCCCCGATACAGCGATGTTTCTCCTGAATGCTCTGGATCTTTATTAAGATCAGACATTTGCTCCTCCATTTGCTCTGCTTCTTGCTCCACCTTTTCTTCACATATATATTTTATGATTTCCGCATTCAATTCTTCATCTGTCATCTGTGAAATGCATGCTTCAAAATTGTTAACCTGAGGACGTAAAGAAATGTAAGATTTTAGGTCTTCATCCTCTGATCTGGGTGAAATGATTGGCTCAGATAGATCTTCTTCAAACATTTGTGCAATGGATGCTCCAAGATCTTCATTTTGAGGATACAGAATTCCATCCTCAAGTGTTGATGCAGTTGGTACCAACAGCTCAGTTTCATCATCGTCAGAGTCAGAATAATAAAAATCAAATCGAGACTTTGCTGGTTTGGGCTCCTGAACTGATACCTTTGGTTGTTGATACTGCTCAGCCTCCTCCTCTGTTGAAGTGTCATTGTGAAATGATTGGTACTCGAAGGCTTCATCAGTGTCATCTGAAAATGGTCCATGAGGTATGTAGCTCTGGTTTTCTGTTAATTGTCTCGTCTGATCTGTTAATCTCTGAATGAATTCTGATTGTCTCTGAATACTTTCAAATTGATTCTGGCATGTTTCAAGCATTGTATCCAACTTTTCGTCTTGTTTCTTGAACCAATCTTTAAGCATGTCAACCATCCGATCTTCCTCTGATGGTTCTGATTGTTGATGGAAATCGAAGGTAGATGGTGGATAAGATGAAAAATATGATGATTCTTCGTACCATGAAGGATTTTGATAGCTCTGCCACCCTGGATTGTAGTTGTACTCGCAATGATATCTCAGGTGGTTACCATTACATATGTCACATCTCCCCATTGCATTTTGTTGAGCAAATGTAGTATTGCTTGGTTCTGGCATCCAGTGATAGTTGTTGGGCTGGACAACAGGCCTCAGAAAACCGGACTGTTGCTCCCAGATGTGGGGTGTATCTTCTTGTAAAGCTCGTAATCTCTCAATCTCCCAATATTGTTCCATTTTTCAATCACTTGAAAACAAAAGAAAGATATAAAAATTACAGATAAAAATAAAGAAAATTAGATACAAGTAAATTATATAGCTTCAAAATTAACAACTCAAGAAAAATAAGTCCCCGGCAACGGCGCCAAAAACTTGACCGGCGTAAACACACGCGTATAACGCAAGCGCACGTATCGTTCAAGTAGTATAAAAATATCGATCCCACGAGGACTTAAATCCTACTGTTGTTATTAATTATTGATACTATTTATTTATAGGTATCTAATTATAGGGAGAAGGGAATTGATTGCTTTCGGTTGGTTGAATGAGGTTTTACAAAATAAAATAAAAACAGACTCAAAAGAAAATACTAAGGAAAATAAAAGAAAAGACTCAAAGATCTAGGGTCGTGACTCCACACAATATTATTATAAAGATGAATTGATTCTCTTATCTATGTGTAATAAATTAAATTGCTAACCTGGAACACGAAAATATGCAAAAGCCTCTGTCGATGGTCAGACGCAAATACCCAGTATAACCCAATTGAACCATATGTTTATGTCAACCAAATTACCTGGATTCATTAACCAAGTTCCAATTATGGCTACCCCCGCCCGAAAGGTATATGTCTATCCTGTAAGGAAATCTATTAAAGGGTTATCTATCCTCAAGGAAGATCGTGGGCTATTGAATCTAAGGCTGAAACTTAAAATCTCTATGTCTAGTTCATTTTAAGTTTACCAAATCAATCTTATTAATGGCCAGTTAACAAGAAGCATTAAACTTAAGACTCAATAAACAATCTAAGGAATTACCCATTAAAAGAAAATCAATTATTAAGTGTGGATATTGTGTTTCATCACTTCCCTAGAATAAAATAAAATGCTGGGGTTAGAGGATCCACATTTAATATTTCTATCTAGGAATCTCACTTTTTATAAAATATAAGTTATTTTCTGTTCTGCTTTCTCAGGAATTAATAATGTTAAACATTTAAAACTAGCCATATAGGCGGTAATCCATTTAGTCTAATTACACCAGCCATATATGCGGTAATTATCTGTCACATAAAGACCAGCCATATAGGCGGTAAAGTAATTTATATTTAGACCGACCATATAGGCGGTAATAAAGTCTGACATTAATTAATCCGGTTAAATTATAATTTATAAATTATAATTAAGTGAGATTTACCTAGATAATTATATTAAAGGTTTCACCTTTTACCCCAGCGGAAATTTAACTACAAAACATAAAGTAAATAAATAAAAAGCTGTAATAAAAACTAAAATAAAAATACATAATTTTATTATTACAAAACTAGATGCTTCCTATGAAATCAGGGAAAAAATACAAAGGAAAGCACACCAAATGAAGTGAAGAGGAGCTGAATTTATAGGCATTTTCTGGATCCAGCGTCGCGACGCCAAAGGTCCCAGCGTAGCGACGCTGGCACGCGTTTTCGGTCCATGCGGGTTGACCACGTGTGATCTGTCGGCAGAATCTGGTGATGACATGTGTCACGCGGTGAAGGTGGTGCAATGAGAAGACGACACGTGGCACACGGTGATTGGCTGAGCTATCGGTCCAATGAAAGGTTGACACGTGGCACGCGCTTAGGATCAGTCAAATGAGAGGTCGACACGTGGCAACATGTGATTTGTCCAATATTCGGTCCAATGAGAGATTGACACGTGGCACGCGCTTGCTTTGGTCCAATGAAAGTGTGTATTAGGCTCATGAAATTACTTTACGCTTATTCGACAAATTCCTTGTAATACCGATACGAAATTCATTTTAAAGTTCAATGCGAATAACCTTTAGTAATCGGATCGTAAATTTCTCATACGATATCCGATTTCTGTGAATTTTATATCGTTGGAAATCTTAGACCGAGATCTACAACTTTCATGTTGGATATTTCTTCAAATTCGAAGCCGAAACAGATCGAAAATGCAACTCAGATTCAGATGAACATAACCTATGGACTAAACTGGAGAATTCCTAAACTTTCAAACATTTTCCATCATTTAACCTTTTGCATATTGCCCCTAGTATATAAAGGGGACACCACTCTTTCATCCTTATTATTTTTTTGAGAGGAGAAAACGTGGGTGAAGGGAGAAAGAATATGCATAATTTTCTTCACCTTGTCCACCAAATTTGGGTTGATTCAAAGGTTCAATCACACATGTAAGCTTGGAAGAAAGAAGAGGAAGCTTAGAGGATTATGCTAGTGAAGAAAGAAATAAATTTAAGGTAAGGAAATGTATGACCCAAACTTGAAATGTTAATGCTTTGGTAAATTGATAATTGATGGGTGTTATTGAGTTGAGATCGATGATGTTTAGCTAATTATTAGGTTTGGAAGTTAATATTTTGAGAAACCCCCAAATTAAGAAAACCCTTTACATGGATTACATTGGAATCCATGGAATTTAATGTTGTAATTTGATGATATGGGGATTAATGGATTATGCTCGGGTGATAATAACATGTGTTTTGTTGGAAATTGATTGAGAGTTGAATTTGTTTCTTTTGTTCTAATATTGAAGTGTTGAAAAATACTTTTATATCATGGAGTTAGCTTTATTTTTGTTGAATGCCCAATTTTCCTAACTTGTAAGGGCTGTTTGAAATTGCAAGTCAGTAAAGGGGGTTGTTTCTGTTGATTCTTGTGTAGAAAATATCATAGCATGAGTAGTGTTGATGTTGTGTTGTGGAAATGGTGAAGTTTGTGCACTTGGCACACCAAGTATTTGATGAAATGCCAAGTTCATATTAAATTATGAAATTAAACATGATTTGTATGTTATGTAGAGTACTTATAATAATGAAAATTCTGTTGGGGTTGTCGGGTTGGAAGAATTAAATTAGAGGGCGAAATAAGGAAGTTAAATAACGATGTTAAATTAGGATGCTATCCGGACAGGTTGTGAATATTTACTTATAAGTCAAGTTTGCGGTATCCGATTGATAAAGCATAAATTTCTGAGTAAACTAGACACATATAGGAGTAACATATCCAAAATTCACAATTTTTAGACTTTAGATGAAGCCAAAACAAATTTTTGAAGTCGGGCAATCTGCTGCCCCTGTGCCCAGTTTTTCTGGTTGCACAGCCCCTGAACTTCAGTCTATAACTTGAGTTTCCGGTATCGGAATTGAGAACCGTAAAAACCGACATAAACTATATACATTATGGACCATTTTGGTAAAATTTTAGCTTCAGATTCATCCCCAATTAATCACAGTGAATTTTCAAAGTTAGACATCAAGCAGTGAATTTTTTAACGATTAGTGAAATATAAGTTTCCACTACCGTATTTGTATAACTCCAAATCTAAGCCTGTTAAATTCATAGATACCATAGATGTCTCCAACACTCCAGTAGATTAAGTATCCATGCATTGCATATTCTTTCATGTGATATGGGAATATTCCGAGTTATAAAGAAAGAAAACTAACGTTGTTTTGACTTTAGATCGACGTCAGAATACTCGGAAGTCACCTACATCGCATACCGCATCTGAATTGCAATAGCACTGTGAGTGGATATTTTCTTTTATTTGGGAGTATTTATTTCATAATTTTAACTATGTCTTCAGATTATGATTTTGCATATCTTGATTTGATTAACCTATACTTGAATTGTTGATTTCAAGTGAGTTGAAAATTATGATTTAGACTTTTGATAAAGCTTGGTTTCAGATTAATATTTTGATGATGAAAATGATTTCAAAGGTGTGATTTTATGATTTTGGAGGCATGTGGGAAAAACCCACCTCAGATGTAACTTGATTCAGATATGGAATTGACGGGCATGATATTGATGGGTATCGATATTGATACCGGTTATAGACGTGTGTACACGGGATACAGGACTAGAGATGACAAATGCCTATAGATCCTGGGTATTGGGCTAGAGGGACTGTGAGTACAACGCCCCTAGACCCGATTTTCAGAGACAGGTTGTGGCACTGATAGCACCACTATTTACTGGTTTAGTGACTTGGGGGATTGTGCGTACAACGCCCCAAGACCACGGGATTATTGTACATGATGACCGATGATATTCTTACAGATGATTTTACATATATTTTTTAATGATTTTCACAAAGGTTTTGAAAAGAAAATCCTGACTTATATCTTATGGATTCAGAGACAGACTTTTGAGACATAATTCTTTAAAGAGAATTGTTTATTAAAGGAGTTCTCAAGAGAACTCACGATTTAGAGAAAGCCCATAAAATATTTCAAAGCAGAAGAGACTTTTTCTTGAAATGATTTTGGTTTTAGAACCATGGATTTTTATAAAGTATTTCGGTTTTGTTTTGAACTATCCACTCACTAGGTCGTTCAAACGACCTAACCCCCCCACTCCCAGTGTTTTTGTTTTGCAGGATCTCCCAGAGCATAAGCTCGAGAGGACATATACTGTTGGCAGTCAGTTGGGTGTTGAGTCCATCAGATTGAGTCCAGAAGTCAGCATAGTCAATGTCAAGTAAATGTTGCATGACATACATTGCATAGTTTCAGTCTTTGAGTGTGTCAAACATCAGATTTGTAATGTAAAGTGCATTTAAGTTCATTGTATGGAAACTTGAGATGCATTTCTATCAGTATTGTGTTGGGCATTGGACCCTTTGCATGAACTTATATTTGGGATGAGTGTAACAATTTTGATCAGTTAGATTGGTTTGAGGCTCAGGGGGATAATACAGCATATTCCCTGTCGGTAACA
Source organism: Zanthoxylum bungeanum (assembly GCA_019454045.1). Lineage (NCBI taxonomy): Eukaryota > Viridiplantae > Streptophyta > Magnoliopsida > Sapindales > Rutaceae > Zanthoxylum > Zanthoxylum bungeanum. The sequence goes on along the minus strand of SKCR01037893.1, from coordinate 13,142 downwards.
TCTTCCGGATTGGGGATGTTACAGAGTAATTTAAATCTGGACTAATTATTGACAAACTTTGATACCGTCTTTATAACTGGTTTTATGTATTTGATATAATTGAATATCTAACTAGACTTGTTATTAACAAATGTTATCACCACCTATATGGTTGGTTTTATATATTTCGGCATGATTAATTCCTGGAGTAAATTAATTGGGTAATAATGACAATTTATATATTATAAATTGTAAGATTTCTCTATATTTGAAATATTAAGAGTGGATCTCCTAGCCTCATCATTTTATTTTATTATTTCAGACCAATTTAAAATTATCCATCAGTTCAAATAATTCAGCCTTTTTATTTTGTTATTCAAGTATTTTACTAAATCTATTCCCTGTGGATCAGCCCCGGACTTACCGGGTTATTTTATTATTTCAACACTCTTATACTTGGGATTAAATAACCACTTTGTGAGTGTGTCAACGTCATTGTAAAATTTGTAATTTCTAGTCATTCCCTTAACCTCTTTATCGTCACTGTTGGAAAACCTCTCCCAATACTCATTACATTCTTCCATTTCACTGTTGCTACTGTCCCAAACTCTCATAACACGGGTCTGTAGGTGGAAGGTTTGTGAAATGTATTCTTCGGGTAGACTAGACTTTATCATGTAGATTTGTGGTGGTGGGACGACATTATGGTTATGTAGTGAATTTCTGTTGGTATTGGGTTGGTGCTTTTCGGGGTCAGGTATTTTATGGCTATCAATGAGATCTTGGATCTCATATCTCAGGCAGTTGCAATTGTCGATGTCATGTCCTTTCAGTTGGTGGAAGTGGCAGTATTGGTCAAAGTTGAGGTGGCGAGGTACGGGATTTTGTAATAGTTTGAGGTCTAGGAGTTTCAACAGACTTTGCCTCTTCAACTTTTCGAAAATTCGACTAGTTTGAATCGTTTTAATTGAATTGGAAAAATCAAATAACGTCATGAATAATTTTAATTAATTAAAAATTATAAAAAAATAAATTATAATTTTGGATTTTTTTAAAAAATCGGTGAGCCTGTCAACCCGATTTTGCGAGTTTTGATTGATTTTTACCAATTTTTAGACTCGATTTTTAAGAATTATCCGAACTGGACTCATGGTCTATTACCGATTAGACCTATCGGTCCGATCTGATTTTTAAAACTACGGTGAAAACACTGGTTTTCACTTTTTTTAAACCAACATATTTGCTTATTTCTTCTCTTACCCTTGTCTTTTTACATGAGCTCCTTCACAACACTCTGGTAAAAGTCTACATTGCTGATGAAAACCACATCTTGTTACTTATGCTTTCATGAATCCATTTTCATTGTAGACAAAATCAAAATGAAGATGAAGTGCATATGCACAAAAAGTTTCATTTCATTTTCATGTTGAAGCTCCATTTTTGTACATATGCTTTGCAAGTAACAAGAGTTCACTCATGAAGCCACCATCAACCAAAAGAATATCAGCATGAACAAATACCCAGATTCAACTGTTACATGTCAATATCCATTTCCATTCTCTATTAGCAGGACCAGATTTAAAATTTGTCTGGATGAACTTGTTTTGATCCACACACAATAAAAAAAAGTACTTCAAATCTCATGAAAAGAAATTACTCAAGTAATTAAAAAACAATAAAAACCAGTAACAAATCCAAAAATAAGCCAGAAACTCAAAAATAAAAAATTAATTCACAAAAGACAACCTTTTTCTTTATTGTGGTAGTAGAATTCAGACACGGGGGAATCAACCGCCAATGGCTGCAACATAGAGAAGTTTCCGGGTCACCCCGCCATAAAACTGGCCTCCCATAGGCATATCCAAACCCTGAACACATCAATATAGCTGTTTACTTGTTTATTTGTTTATTTTGAGAAGAGAGAGAAGCAGGAGAAGAAGATCATATGCGTATACATACTTACACAGAGAGATTGGAGGTGGTCATGGCCAATTTTGGCAAATACCAAGAAAAATTGTTTCCATTTTTAGTGTGAATAGAGGCTCAAGATTCAATTTTTACTGGACATTATTGAAACTTTACAACCATGACTGCAATTTCAGGGATCCACAGAAACAGCCTCGCCATTATGAGGAGTACAAGTTTCTCAGCGTCTATTATTTTGAATTTGGAAACAAATCTTCACAGCCTCATCACATGAGAGAGAAATAAAGTAAGTGTGTAAAATATGGTGAAATCACTGCCTTCTCTTAGCAATCAAAGATATCTCTCTCAGAGAACAAAGCCTCGTTATCATTGGTGCAAATTGCGAATCTGATTTTGGGTAAAATAGCTCACACAGAGAGGCAACGGTAAGCACTGTAAATTGTGTGTAAAAATAGTGTACACGTATTATTATTATTATTGTGTGTGTGTGTGTGTGTGTGTGTATAGTATGGATGTTGGCATCTTTGTAAAATACAAAATTAGTCGGGTTACTAACAGTTAACTAATAACGACAAAAAATCGCAAACTTCAATACACTATATTGACGCAAGATATTATTTTATAGATCGTGAATTTTGTCGCTATTATTAGTCACTAGGAACTAGAGTAAGTCCACATTTCACCAAAATATAGATCTATACTTGAGAATTAGTATTATATCATAAGCTATAGTTTTTCATCCTATGAACACAAAACTTGGAAACTAAAATATCTTAATTGATTTTAGTATAATTCAACAAAACAACATATATAAATGTAGTAAAGATATGGAATAAGAAAATTTTGAATCAACTCATGCCTATTTTATTTATCTATTCCAATAGATAACTGAAACAAAATATTAGTGGAGACGGCGATCTCTTCCTCTGTTTGATGCATCAGCTACAGAGCTACTAATTGTGTTTTAGAACTGAAACATTCATGATTCACAATCACCGTAGCCACATTATTAATTTGAATTAAATCAGTCAAATTGAAATTATATGAATGTTTTAAAACACGCTAGACGCCGCATACGAAAATTCCTCGGAAATTGAGGATGTTCGAAATTAGGGTTAAGGTTTGGTAGAATTTGGACATATTGATCCTAGGGAAATATCGTTTAAGTGATGGGTAAGGTTTTTAGATGTTCATTTTAATGAAAAAAATTAAGAAGTTAAGTTTTAAAATGGTAAGAGAAGTCATAAATCATCACCAATTTAGGATTAATTTTGAAAAAAACCCCAAAAATCAGAGACTCCGACGATGATGCGTGGCGGCTCTGGCAGCAGTGTGCGGCGGATTTAGACGCCGGAAAAAGCCAGAAAATGCCGCCCAAGTGGTTGAGCCTAACCCCACAGAAGCCTAGGTGGCGCTAGGCGCCTCGTTTTATAACAGTGGCAGTACATAATTCAACAGCCACACCAAAATAGTTAGGGTTAAATATCTGGTCAAAATATGAAGACTCAATACTCAAATGAATATGGGGGACAAGAACCTATAATATCATCCACACTTTACTTCATTCATTGGATCTCAACTGAAAGTGCTACGTATCATTTTATGTTTTAAGACAAAAGTATAAAGATCCTATCTGAAACAGTCAATAATTCTTCCAACTTATAGTTTTAGGAAGTATTATTGTCTTTGAACCCTCTATATATACACTTGGTTTCTGGGTAACTAATTGCATTACATGTAGGAATTTCTAAACTAGTAAACTACAGTTTCACCAGTAACTAGTACTCTGCGAGTCTTACTAGTGCTATGCTTAAGTAGTAAATATGGGATGCATACCTTGGTGTTCATGCTGTGGTGATAACGGTCCTGCCAGAAGTGGAACACGGACCAGGGAGGAAGCTGAACGGCTTATCTCTTACATGAAAGGTCACAAATTTATCCGCAGCTGAACTCATGTACCAAAAGCCGCTGGAATTCTCCATTGTGACCGTAATCTTACTGCAACTTACTGTACTGAGCTGTATATAATGACTAAATATGATAAGTAAATTAAAGCTTATTTAGCTAGTTTTTCTGTTCGAAGTTGATGAAAGCTCTTCAGGTTCAGCAGAAAACATTTTGGCTCCAGGTTTGACAGCAAGTTCAAATACCAAAATTGTTCACAAACAATCATAATGTGAAAAGACTGAAAATTGATGATTGACTAAGATAAAGAAGATTAAAAATGACATGCATAATCTACTCACCTTATTCGTCCTTAACTGTATTTCAAACCCACTTGGAATAACACTAACCCCACAGAATCAGCATGGGTAGCAACTACGGCTTGATTAAACAAGCTTATTAACAGGATTATGAAACTTTCTAGAAGGTGTTGCTCACCACTTACCAGAATCAGTATCTAAACATTCAAAGTGTACAAGAAAAAGAAGGAACATGAAGTCACAGAATACAATAGTATAATAAAAATATATCTAAAATTTAAAACATTACAATAGGAATCTTGGATTGTTTTACACATAACAAGTGTATTGTGCATCTACAAGCTAAAAATCAGAATGAAAACAAATCAAATAGAAACTAACCCAAATCTACTTCAAAACTACATTGCCTGAAAACTCTCAGCTTTATCCAATCTAGCTGGGCCTGAGCTTGAAGACTCTCCCATTGGATCAGGAGAAGTTGCCATGTGAGTTGCTTCTTTCTTCAGCGTAGTTGGCAACCCCGAAACCTCCTGAAAAATGAAAAGTGAAATGAACAAAAACTCTCATTGTCGATCAACATGGCTTATGTTGCATCTCCACCATAAAATGAAAAAGATATATCATCATATAATATCTCCGCCTGGGAAATTATAATTTACCTTCATCAAATGCAATCTCAAGTCACAAGGGCGAACTTGATTCCCAATACATGCCATTACAAATTTTGAATAATTGAACAATACATCAGCAGCTGCTTGCTTTTTCTCTTCAGTCTAAAATCATATAAGAGGAATATAAAGAAAAGCCAATATTTGATAACTTTCTAATAGCATTAATCAATCACAAGTAGCCAAGAATAGATACATAAATTGGTTATTAAATCATAAAGCCTAGAATCTGAAGTTAGCCCCATTTGGCATATCAGTTGTTCATAGGGTACTAAATGATCAAATTATCAGATTTTCTTAGTGTTGTATATCGATGAAATGGACGATCATGATATGAAATTATCATAAACTCAATTAGACTCATCTAATACTTAATCCCAGTTTGTGATTTTAGATGAAAAATAAAACCCTAATAAAACATGCTAATTATTTTCAGGATAATTGAGAAATTAACTTTAAAATTGATAAGATGAATCACAATTTGCAACAAACAAATTTATAAGCTTAAGGCAGAAAATTAAGGCAATTAAAAAGGCGAAATCAGTTGACATGAACCTCGTAATCTTCTCCCATCGCCGTTGTTCCTTGTTCGTTTCTCCGTCAAAATTAAAAAGGCGAAATCAGGTCGTCAAATGTTTGTATTATAGCAAGATTAGTGTAATTTTAGTTTACTTTTGGGTATTTAATTAATCAGTTGTAATTTTATTTTGCAAAATACTAAAAATAAGAAAATAATAGTTAAATCTCATTATTATTATTTTTTTTTGAAAATGTTGAAAACTTTGCGGTCAAATCACCCGATTCGGGTTTAAATGAAGAAGATAAAACATTTGATTATCCTACGGTCTTACAAAAAATACACCTAGCCACCAAATCATATCTTTTTGGAGCGTTAAATCTCACTATATTAATATCATAGTCACATCACATAATCACTTACATCATATATTGTGAGCATTACATAACGTGTATTTTCTAGATGTATCATGTCTTTGATAGTTACGTAAATTATTGATATTAATATCATATCATAATATATTAATATCAATGATATTATATAATTATAAATTATCGACATTCAATACTTAGTGTCCGTATATTTTGACTCCAATAATACTAATAATTAAAAAGTGTCGATGAAATTTTTTCTAACATTAAAATGGTGTCTCTGAAATCATTTTGGGGCATGGTGGGATCAATAAAAATAAGCAAGTCATCGAAAGAGCCATCAAGAAAGTCGTATCTTACGAAATCATACGATTAATAATAGGCAATTAATCATGTATCGCTATTTGAGTAAATGGATTGAAATTTTAATTTTAATTTTTTTGACATTTTTTATATTTTAATTGACAATTTTACGTGGAAAAAAATATTATGTTAGAACAATAAAAAAATAAAAATATGTTTTGATTTAAATATATTATTATTGAAATAATAACACCAATATTATTAATTTATTATATTATTTTAAATAACCACAAAATTTTCAATTTATATGGTAACGTTTGATACACTAGGATGGTCTGTAGTCCAAACAAATTTCATCAAGACATTTTGAAACCTCATATCCAATGATTTTACCCAACTGTGTACGGGTTAAATTTGGGCCAATGACTCAAATATCTTTGCGTCCCAAGACCACATATCAAACTTGCCGCTAAGGTCCAATCCACACGAATTCTAGTTACTAAAAGACGAGTCTGCACATGACTCATATCTAGGGCCCGCGAGCCCGTATACCCACAAGAATAACAGGCTCATATGACTCAAAAGGCCTCCAAAGAAACCATGATAGTCATAATTCTTTTCCAACAAGGAAACTAAGTACTTGGACCACTCCAAGTCTAATTGGGATTACACATAATTTCAGGACATCTAGGTACTTCTAATTCAATCTCAACTTCACAACTCTCTCCTAAAAGGATTGGAATTCAACTATGTTGAGGTTGGTGCTCAGAGCGCCAATCCGCATCGTATTTATGTCTGATTCATGAATACGATCAATTCATTTTTCCATAATATTACTTATTTATGGTTACACCTCTTGTTTTTATATACGTATTCGATCTGATTACGATTAGATTGAAACTAAATGTGGTTTAGTGATATGTATATATTAGACAAAGACCCGATAATATATATAATGCAGTACACAGTTACAAATGTAGTTTGTAATTGACATTGGGAAGTGTCACTGCTAAATGTATATTATTAAATATAATTCCTGGTCACGATTTACTAACATGGGTCGGTTAGTCAAATCCGTTGAGACCAGTACATGTCGTATATCGAGACTTGGTCCGATGGTTTATCCCAATGAACCATGAGTCTGGGGAGGCTCATATAGACGTGTAGGTGTTTATATTGGATAAACACTGAACGACTCACCGAAGATTCTTAATAGATGGTACACCAACGTCAATAAGAATCTTCTCGGGTTGAGTAGCATAGTGGTCCTTTGACTTGATATACCACTGTGGATGTATGAGACATCCTCCACACTTAGATGGCAGTCACGTCACCGATCTATTTAGATCATACCTCCGCCTGTTCATTGGGTGTAGACCGATCCTCAGGATATCATGTGTGTATCAAGATAGGATCCGTCAGTTCTGTGTACAGAGCATAGGTAGTCCAAATGTAATTAGCAATCTGTTAAATCTGTGGCCACAGTATACTTCGGAAGTAAGTTCCGAATGTTATTTAGAGATTGCTAATGGAAACGTCGACGAGATTTTACCTATAGAGATTTGACGTTTATATCTATATCTCTGGGATAATCCGGATACCTGTGACGGAGGGATTATACGTATGTAATGACCTTGACCTGTATGATTCAGCTAGTTTATCTGTGGTCGTCATAATTTACGGGTGGGTAAATTATGGACACGAAATTGGATTTTGTGACGGATATACCTGAATCTAGAGAGTCTCACTAATGAAATAAACTTGTAGAGCACTTGGGCGACTATTATAAATAATGGTGATTATTTATAAATCGTTTAAACGTTAAACGAAAAATACATGCAAATAGGCCGAACCGTCATTTCTTAATTAATGTGTATTTGTATTTAATATATGATATTATTAAATGCACATTAATAAATTTTCAAATAACGGTATTTGACATATATCATTTATATATGTATTTGAGATATTTAAAGTAAATATAATATATATTTGAGATATATATATTTAATTAATTGATTAATTATTTAATTGTTAAATAATTAAAATATAAATATCTTACCAAATGATAAAATTAGGAAATGATTATTAGTGTAAATGTTTGACTTTACATTAAGGAAAATGTTGTCAAAATGGATTTGACTTCCTTGGATTTTTATTTTAACTTGTTAAAATTGAAATATCAATTTCCTTTTATTTATTGTCAAATTCGGCCATACCCTTAAATAAATATAAGTGTTATATTTTTTGAGTTGCTTTTATTGACTTGTTGAATTTCATTAAAGTTGTAATGATTCAAGTTGCAAGTTGATTAAATAAACTTTAACGAAACAAAAAAATAATATCTAGATATTTTACCATCACCAAATTCGGCCAAGGGCATTTGTGTGAAGTATATATTGTTTTGTTTCATCTTTTAGGGTTTAACAAGTTCATTAGACACAAAATAAACATAAAAGAAGTTGAGAGAAAAGCTTGAAGGCCTAAAGAAAAAGTCTTGGAAAAATCTTATTTTTGTAAGTATTTCTTTAAAATCTTCAACATGGAAATTTTTTCTAACATGCTTGGCATCATTTTGTGTTGCTTTGATGTTCTCTCTACTCTTATAGTTTGTGTTTAATTTTTTGTGAAATTGAATGAAAGATGTGTGCATGAAAGTAAGCTTGAAATGGTTTCAAAGGCTTACTTTTGATTCTTTGGAAATCAAGTTGCCATTCTAGAGTTGTTGAGCCACTCCTTGGTGACCTAGAAGTTTTCTAGAGTTATTTCAAAGTGGTGAGGCTTGTTTGGTGAAGCATTGAATGGATTAAGGTGTTGGATTTTAAAGATTTGGTAAAATTGCTCAATTTGATGAAATTGAAAAATTAGGGTTCTTAACCCACTCCAAATTTGGGGCTTTTCATATATGTGATGTATTATTGAGTGTATATGATGCATGTAAAATTTTAGGTTGATTGGATTTGATCTTGGCATGTTTTGAACTAAAGGGACCAAATTGCAATTAATTGAAAATTTTGGGTAGCTCACGGCATTAAACCAAAAATTGGGGATTTGTGTGAAATCTGATTTTGATGCATTAGATGTGTTGAAAAATATTTTATAAATGATTTAGAATCATCCAAAATTATATTTGACAACTTTTGGACTAAAATGATCAATTTACAAAGTTTTGGGGCAATTCGGTAATTACCAAGAAATTTGTTTTCTTGTGTAATTTTTTAGAATTTGGTAATTGGGTAATTAAATAAATAAGTTTATTTAATTGATCAAAGAAAAATTTTGAAATCGAAAAATTTTGATTTTCCGCGTTTCCGCTGCGTTACCGATATTCCCTCATAAAAACCCCAACAAACTATTCCTATGAATCCTAAGCCAATTAGGAGACTACTTCACAGCCTATAAAAAGGATAGGGTTTAAGGGATTGACGCACTCAAGATTCAGCACCTAGAACTCAAGTTCTGACTCAACAACTCGAGATTTGGCTCTCGCACCCTCGAAATCTCCGTAAACACAAGCTTATCGCCCTCTTGGCAATCAAACTACGAAGACCAAGGTAACCCTTAACCTTGTTGTTCCCTCTTTTCATTCATCATCCAGAACTCCAATGCAAAGTAAAGTTCTACTGACAAACTGTCTGTGGAGCCTGAAGATAAAGTGTTCTGCGTACTGAAGAAGCCTATTCTTGCACTACAAGCAACATAAGATAAACAGTTCCACCAGCTCAAAGAATTGGAGGAATTTCACATACAGCCTTTTAAGAATGCCAAACTGTACAAAGAAAATGCCAAGAAGAGACATTATGAGAAGTTAGTGCGCATACCACTAGAACCAGGGCAGAGGGTACTGTTAAACAAATCAAGGTTGAAACTCTTCCCATGGAAGCCAAAATCTCAGTGGTCAGGTCCATTCTTAATCACCAAGGTTTTACAAGATAGAGCCGTTGAGATACATGATCCCGACTCCAACAAAACATTCAAGGTTAAAAACAAGCGTGTCAAGCACTACTGGAGAGAATCATTTTAGCGACAAAAAGAAAGTGTCACACTTCCTGATCCAGCCTAACGTTCGGGCAGTTAAGTCTAGCTGACGACGTTAAACTTAGCGCTCGCAGGGAGGCAACCCATGCAATTTATGTATATATTATCTGGTGTGTTTTATTTTTGTGTGTTTAATTTTTACAGGTAAAGTCATTTCACGATGGAAGACGTTCTCGCAAATCTTCACAAGCAATTTCCTTCTCTCCCTCAAAAATCACTGATGAAAGTCTACAAAGCTCGCTTGGAACGGATAAGACTGCTAATGATCAAAGGTATTCCAAGTGACATTCGTTGGATTATTGAAGCACGGGTTCGATTGGCAGGTGAGTCTTCTGACTCTTTTATTTCACATCTGTCTGGTTTAGGAAGAAGCACCTATGCTAAAAGGAGAAGAGCTAAAGAATGGGTGTATGCTATAAATATGCTCGTATGTTTTGTGATACTCATTGTCGTTAATTAGGAATGGTTTTGATAACCGTGAAGATAAGATAAATTTCATTAGGGATGGCTTGAGTAATGAGTCTTTGGATGACATATCTAAGACTCTTGAGACGCATCCCAGTGGATATGTGTATCACGAAATTCACGTGTTATATACACAATTCCAAAGAGAAAGACTACAGTTAAGTCTTGGGAATCTGACTAAAAAAGACACTGTTTGCCAATTTTTAAGAAAATTGGATGGGAAGCTTGTCCCTGACGCATAGACGTCAATCAAGCCGTAAATTATTGTAAATATTATATCTCTTTTTCTTTTCCTAATAATTGTGATTTTTTTTTGTTTTCTTTTATTTTCTCCGACAAGATCCATACCTTTTTGACCTTTCACGATTTACTGTTTTGTTACTAATCATTCTTTGGGAGATACTAGTGCTATTATTACTCACCCCTTTTTAGATGTTATAAATTCAAATCATCTTTGCACTTTTGAAGGCATCCAGATTTGAGAAAAGAAACATACATAAAATGGAAGCTACTTCAAGAAGACGAGTTGTAAATATCTGTGTCTTTTGTGGTACTAGTGTTGGTACTAAGCCACAATACGTAGCAGCAACACATGAATTGGGACGAGTCATAGCTGAGAAGAATATGCACCTAGTATATGGCGGAGGCAGTCTTGGACTAATGGGGATCGTTTCAAAGGCCGTACAGGATGGAGGCAGTCAAGTTCTGGGAATCATCCCAAAACCCTTGGCAGAGGCAGATCTTATAGAATCATCAAACGGAGAAGAACTGATCGTGCCAAGTATGTCTGAACGACTGGTGGAAATGATTAATCGTGCTGATGCTTTTATTGCTTTTCCAGGTGGTTTGGGTACGTTGGAGGAGATTTTTACAGTGCTATCTTGGGCGAACTTGAACATACATCAGAAACCAATTGGATTGTTCAACACGGATGGATTTTATGATTTTCTTTGTGTATTTCTTGATGATGCCCGGAGAAATGGGTTCGTGTCAAAACCTCTGAAAGAACTCCTCTTCACTGCCAGAACTGCCCATGATTTAATTGACCAAATCTTAGCCTATGAACCACAAATTGACCATATCATTTCACAGATAAAATGGTCTGATGATGATCGTGGTAAGAAGCGTCGAATAAATCTGGATCTCAACCTTTAATTCCTTTCTAGATGTAGAATTTCAGCTAACCAGGATTTGACAAGCTTGTAATATTTAGTACTCTAGTTTAATTGGAAGAAGCATCCATAAAAAGCGATGGGATAAAAAAGATCCGAGTTATTAAGTCCGTTGGGGTGTTTCAACACCTAGTGCCCTAAAACCAACTGGTTTGGGAGCCACTGGCCCAAAGCTTGCTACATGGATAAAAAATGTTACAAAATATATATATATATATCTGAAGTCCGAGTAATTAAGTTCGTAGGGGTGTCTTAACATCTAGTGCCCTGAAGCCAACTGGTTTGGGAGTCACTAACCTAAAGCTCGTTACATGGATGAATGATATTGTATATAAATAAAAAAAATCAGAAAAATCAGAAAAATTATTCCATTGCTGCAAAAAGGTGTGAATTCTGATAAAACTTTAGGACAAAAATATTACTCTCTTCTCAAATGCACTTGTGACTATTGTGGGCAAAATGAGTTGATTAATATTTTGTTGGCTGTGTATATGAAGAATGGTAAAAATGATCGGAGAATTTACTTATTCAGTAATTTAGAAAGAAAGAAAACAACTCTAAACTTGGATAAGAAGTTTCACCTGGTTAATCACTAACTTCTTTATTCTATTTTCTGTTGTCTTTTTGTTTTTGTGTGCATTAGTTTTACTAACTTTTTACTTTTGTAAAACGTTTGTGGGTATCGTTGCTGTAAGCCCTCACGAGACTACAACTCGTCCACTAGGGACACCTAAGGGTTTAAAGGCTTGTTGCATAAGCTAAATGCAATCGTGATCCCTACGAAAGTGGCTTAGCTTAATTTTATTTTAAAGATGTTTATGTTATTTTATTTTATTATTTTGCTCGAGGACTAGCAAAATGTTAGGTTTGGGGGTGTGATGAGTGGTAAATGTATCACTATTTTCCACTCATTTGACCTAATATTTGGTATAGTTTCTTGAGCTTTGTGAATATTTTGATGTGTTTTGTGTTATTTTGTAGATAAATAAAGTTTCAGGACTCTCTGGAAGTGATTCGGGGCCAAAACAGTGAAAAATGACAAAAAAGACAAAATAGTCATTTGACGTGTCACGACGCGCAGCCTGCGTCGCGACCGCTAACGTGCGCCGGGACATGTGGACCAATCAGAGGGATTTTGTTAAAATACACCGGATGCTAAGGTGCGCCGAATTTGCTAACATGCGCCTGCCATGTGTCAACATCACATCTGAACATGCTAATGTGCGCCGTGCCATGTGTCATCATCATATGGTGCCGACAATCACCATCGTCATGTGTCATCCACGTGTCGTCCATGTGTCAGCCACGTAGGCATCCACATCAGCCACGTGCCAAGTCAGTGTGCCACATCATCACCACATCATCATCAGCAATCATCGCGTGACACGTGTCGCAATCACACGGTGCTGACAATCAACGTCGCCACATCAGCACAATTATTGAGTTAATCATCCAAAATGCCACGTCAGTAGATAAGGGAATCAAAGCAGCCAATCAGA